>JAAEAF010004256.1:0-74606 GCA_011037195.1 Triatoma infestans
CTCAAAAATGGCTATGACGATTTTCTTGAAACTTCTTATATAAACTAAACATGCAAAGATCTACATCTTTTATTTGAAACATTTCTCTGGGAAAATTCATATAAGGGCACTTTTAAGGGAGGATTGGGGTTACAGCTTCCTCTAAATTGCTATCATGGTTGATTATACAATTTAATCATCCAAACAAAATTAATTAGAAATAAATAGTTGGCCGAAATTCCGAGTTTTAAGAAAAGTAGTTAACCGGAAGTGCGCTTTTACTGAACTGTTTTTCAATTTTCGACAAATTTCGTTAAATTTGGTACACAAACTATAACATTAGTCAATTATAATTTTGAGAACAGGAGTAAGAGAAAGTGTGAGTGTTTCACACCAGATTTTTTGTATTAATTATTTCAAATTTCCCATATAATCCTATTATTTGATTTATTTTGAAAATCAGTTATCCTATAAACGTTATGAACGTTAATAATTATAAAAAAAATTGAATAATATACATAGAAATTGTAAATTTTGCAACTGATTAATTATTATTTGTAATTATCTGTATTAATTAATAACTGATTGTAAATTATTTGCCGGTTAGTAGGTATATTTACTTCTTACTTACGGGACCTTTAGAATAAAATAGAATGACACAAGTAGGGGCTCGAACCCAGGCACTGCAGTCTACCCATTGAGGCTTAATTTGCCAACCCCTCAACACCTAGTAATGGAAGCCCTCCTTCTTCATGAGGTTCCCCACCTGTCCTTCTTGGAGTACGATTTCCTCCGGTCTCAACGTGCCGAAGATCTCGTATCGCAATCTGCCGATTGCACCGCAACCAAGCAACAGGTGAGAGACCGTCTCCACCTCCTCCTGACACAGTCTACATAAGGGCTCCGAATCAACCAATCCCACCTTGTGCAGATGTTTCTTGAACTTACCATACCCCGTAAACAGGCCTGTTATCAGACAGATCTGATGCCTGCTAAAACCCAGGGTCTCTCTGGTTCTTCTTCCACATAACTCTGGCATGACAATTTTGCCGTGTCTTGCCCCAGTACTTAGCCTCCATTGACGATTGTGCTCTCCCCGAGTCCATTCTCTCAGAGACGCCCTCGCCATACTTTGGCTATTCCCAGAACTGGTTCCGGCCCACAAAACGGAGTTTTCGCACCCTGGTCTCTGGGCCAGTTGGCCGGTTAGTTCATTACCTTTAATCCCCTTGTGCCCCGGCACCCATACCAGCCGAACTTTATTGTGCCGGGATAACGCTTCCAAGAGAGCCTCTACATACGGGACCTTTACTACCCAGCAATTGTAAATCTGGTGCGTGACATTCATCCGACATTCTCTTCCTGCTGTTAATACAGTTGCATATAAAATGACCAATTTTTTTTTTAAATTTCAAAAATTTCTCATTTGTTCTAAAAAAAAATATAGTGGCGGTGTAGGGGTGAAATGCGAACTTATCAATCGAGGCACATAGTTTATAATGATTATATTGTAGTTAGCGCCAACAATATTCAAGAAATTCAACATATGAATATTAACGTCTCAGATAAAGACCGGAAGAGGTTTCTTCTCTGAAGGAAGTGCTTCTAGTCTGGGTACCAGGTCACGTGGGAATTTTTGGGAATAAAGAGGTGGATAGGTTTGCCAAATTGGTGGCCTCTCACCCTTTAATTAGTCCCGAGTATGCTGTTAGTGTGTCTCTTGCGCACATGTCTGTCAGGCTTCTAGACATGGATGATCTCACAGCACTCATCCTTATCTATGAGCACGCAGGTTGTCGGCAGTCTAAGATGCTCATTGGGAGTCCGGGCGGTGCTTTGAATGAGGGTTTCCCTTGTCTTTGACGGACCTCTCAATAAAATGACAAATTCCCGTGCAAATTTCGTATGTGACACTTGTGACTCTGAAATCATCAGCCCATCCCTTCTCAACAGGATGAAAGAATTCATTGTTTTATTAAGAGGCCCCTAGACCATAAATATTCACGTCAACATATTGTACAATATATTGCACAATAATATTGTTGCCAACCGACACGGGGCAATATTTGTTTATGATTAGTTCATGGCTGACACTTCTGTAGTCAACATGTTTAATTCCTATCTGAAGTTAGTGGCAACGAATTAAATTTTTTTAACTAATTGTGACTTATCAGCATCCGGATAGTATTCTCCATATTTATAAAGCAACTGTTCGTACTGTTCATTTTTTTTTTATTCTGTTGCTGTAAACTTTACTCTTGATTATTCCACAAAGCGGGCTTCTTCACTGGGTATTGTGGCTTAAGGAGACATCTCTATACAATGGGGCTCATGCCTGACCCCTTTTTTAGAGTCTGTGAGATCGAAGAGGAGACACCCACACATCTGTGAGGAGATTAGGTTTAGGAACTTTTGCCAAAATAGGATATCGTTAGAAGATCTTAAGCTACGACCTTTTAAGGTTCTAGTCCGATTTGTTCGGACTATGGTAAAACTTACATGGGTGATACCCGGGCTTGGACTTTTGTTCCAGGTCCTGTAGTTGTTATTCTTTTGGGGTAGCTATATGGTCACAGGGAGGCTTTGGATAGCGTAGGGTTTCGCCCTCTCCTTTCTTGAATAATAATAATACTTTCCAACCCACAAAGTGATAGGTTTTGTTTCTGTGCAGTTAGTATTCCATGTTAAATGGAAATCAATATGATTGCTTTCGAGGAAATTCCAACAAAACACTCATCAATATGTTGTAAAATTGCAGCACTACCTGTTAACCGATTTTTCTTCAAGTTCTAGCCACACTTCCAATATATATATATATATATTAAATTGTACTGTAGTGGTACTTTAGAGAAAAGCTTCTCAAGTTCCTCTCAAGTACCCCCCCCGAAATATGCAAATTTCTCTGAAAAATATTATTAATAAAAGACTTTGGTATTTATGTGTGTAGATAGTGTTACGTAGATAAAAGAAAATTGTTGCACCCATTTTCCAGAAAATCGGAAAAATTTGAAAATAAAACTCTCAGTGCAGTCGTACTTATGGTTGATGGAATTCGCCTGAAACTGTCATGTCAGATGTGACGATAGTAACTAAACGAAATACCAACTTTGCACATCCTGTGATATTTTGAGATATTCTGTTTGAAAATAAAAGCATTATTCTTTTTTTACTTTCTCTTATTCCTGGTAAGAGGAAGTATTGTAATCGTGTCAAATTTTCGATAACGAGTTTTTACCGGAAGTATCCGTTTTGACGTCCCCTGAGTCCAAAAAAGTGTTTTGTAGCAAATGGTGTGTGCGTGTGTGTGTATGTGTATGTGAACAGCATAGCTCAAAAACAAAAAATCGTAGAAAGTTGAAATTTGATATTACGTTTAGGTATCACCATGGTATCTGACGGTGCATTTTCTGTCAAAATTCCTCAACCGGAAGTACCACTTTACTAGTTTTTTTTTTTTACTTTTTTGCAATTTTCTCAAAAATGGCTACAACGATTTTCTTTAAATTTGCAATATCAACTACACATACAAAGAGCTACAACTTTTATTTGAAACATTTCTCCGAGAAAATTCATTAAGGGCACTTTTAGGGGAGCGGGTTGGGCCGGTTGTCCTTTAAAGTGCTATTTCTGTTTACTATACAATTCTATCATCTAAATAATATTAATTTTAGATGTTGTTGAAATTCCGAGTTTGAAAAAATCGGATAATCGGAGGTGCATTTTTACGGAAATGTTTTTCAGTTTTTTGGTATTTTCTCGAAAACGGCTTCAACAATTTTCTTTAAACTAGGAATGTGAACTACACCACATATAAAGAGCTACAACTTTTATCTAAAACATTGTCTGGGAAAATTTAGTTAAGGGCACTTGAGGGGGGAGGGTCATGTTTTTCTTTAAAATGCTATCATAATTGATTATACAATTCTACCTCCAAACAAAATAAATTAAAAATAAATAGATGGCCAAAATTCCGAGTTTCTGGAAAATTAGTAAACAGGAAGTACGCTTTTACTGAACATTTTCTATTTATTCAGTGTTCGATGAACTCTGAACGAATTTCATCAAATTTGGTACACAAACTATAAAATTTGTCAATTATAATTTTGAAAACTGGAGTAAGAGAAAGTTGTGTGAATGTTTCACACCAGATTTCTTTCATTTTTGTAAAATAACAAGATTTAAACTTAAGTTTAAGTTCATTTTATTTTTTCTAGTGGAACTTTTTTGATTAAAAAATAAGCAGGTGACTGGGTTTGTAAGTAGGTGTGTATGTATGTATGTATGTATGTATCGGACTGCTGACCGATGGTCACCATTGTATGTTTAATGTACAGTTCGGACCTATTGTTATACATTGATTGTATTGCTGGTAACTAAGATACCAGATGTTCACATTTCTGTTCATTTCTTACTTTATCATCATACATTTCATTATTCACTATTTACCTTCTTCTATATATCTTTCTAGCTGATTATTGTTATTAAGAATAAACGGTATTATTCATTAAAATCAACAGTTGTTTAAGAAAATCAACAGCAAAAATTTAGAAAAAATAAAAATATCTAAACCACCTTTAGAAACGTCTGAGATTTTATCTTCATAGCAAGCTTCTTTTCATTTGATCTGACCAGTTTTGAATTTTCGAAATGTGTGACGAACCTGATGAACCACACTCTGTTAATGCAGGGAAATCCAAAGTCTGGAAAACGATTAAAGCTAATGAAGAAGCATGCTATGTTATGGCAATATTACAGTTCCAACGACATATTCGGCAACTTACCTTAAAAACTCCTACTTCTAATTGAATTTGAAGGTAATAATTTTTCTATAAACTTTTGGCGCAACAACCCAGGAAGGATCAAAGCATGCCAGACGAAGATTTTTATTGAAGGGACTTTTGTGTAAGTTTTTTTTTTTAGGTCAAAAAAACTCCAGACTTTGGAAGCCAAGGTCCTAAAGGAGGCATTCACGTAAACCGATTTTCTATAAACTAAGAGTTGTGGTAACATAAATTTTACTAATATTATATACATAATAATAGAATAATGTAATAAACTAAAATATCACACTAAACATCACAATAAACTAAAAAAAATCATAAACTAAAAACATACTGCCCCACTCCACCTCGCAAAAACACCGGGAATTTTCCCGGAAATAGGTTTATACAAAACGTTTAAAAAAAAAAAATCGATGGAGCCATTTTTGGATTTTCTCAACAGTTGGTATGATTGGTCACATGGTGGAGGAAAGGAGGGAGAACAGTGCCTTGGATGGTGAAGGGTTGTTAACTTTTAATATGATTCACCTTTATTCTTTATCTGTTGCACGTATTATCAGTTTAAGAGTGGAGGATTGTTACCGGATTGAACGGAATGTCTGCAGTACAGGAGGCATATAGGAAGGGACTAAGCATACTGCCTTGGGTAACACCGAAAGAGAAACCGAAGAAGCCAGAGCAAACCAAGACGAACTTTAAAATTTAAATTAAATTCAGATAATTATCTTTTAGAAAGAAAAAAAATATATATAGGATAATTTTCATCAAAAACAAAAGGGTTTTTATAAAAAAAAAAAAAAAATCGAATAAAAATCAATTAAACCCATAAAAATAGAGACAAATATTTTTTTTATTACTTTTTTAAAATAAATTGTATTTAAGTGGGTTAATTATCTACAAATATTAAATTGAATTTTAATAATGTGTTAACTGACATATGAATGACATATAAATTATCTACATGAATCTATGGAAAACCCTATTTTAAGTGAAAGGAATTTTTAGATCATTTTAATTTCAGACTTCTTTTTTCTTTTTTCACAGATATTTACTTGCAATTATAAAATTAATAATAAAATTAACGCACTTCAATGCTTCTCCCTCCCTTCTTGTAATTATCACTTCCTAGTGTGACGTCAGAATAAAATGATTTGGTATGGGACTAGGAGAGGCTGCTAGTTAGAATGGTAACAGATTGTTCAAACAAACCATATGGTTCTTTCTTAATAGTAAAGCAGAAGGTAAAAAGAGCAATGTAAAAAAAATGACTATACTTGTCTAGGTAACTTATAGGGGGATGTACCGCTACAACTTCCTGGTTGGAGTACATCGGCTTCGTCTAACAATAAAATGTTACATTTTGATTAATTATTTGTTGTTTTCTTTTTTTTTTTGTAAGTAATTATACTTGGATGATTGGATAAGAATTGTGGAGGCGGATGTAACTCTTATTTTATTTTTAAAATATAATTATTTTATAATTTTAAACGGGTAAAACCATGACTAAGCCTTTATGAAATTATAGTTTCATCTTTGTTTTTTAACTATTTCATTTAAACTATCAATAACAAAGTTCGGATATTAGTAAACAGATTTTTATTTATCAAACCAGGAATCAACTATCTCAGTACTATCAACTATATACACAAATCAAATGTACAATTTTGTTAAGCCTTTATCGTGATTTCAATTTTTAACTCGCAAAATACTGTCGACAAAACTTTTCAAGTCTGACATAAAATTTGAAGAAACAAGCTGGTCTTGTAGTGCCAAAACCGGAATAACATGGTTTGAATTTTCTGTGACTTTTTGGTTTCTGAGTTTATGCTGCTGATGTTCATCACTCAATAAAATTACACACATAGATATGAAGTAAATAATGACTAAAATCAAAAGGGAATTTTTGGGAATGAAGAGGTGGATAGATTTGCCAAATTAGGCGCCTTTCATTGGTCTCGAGCCTGCTATTCGTCTGTCTCTAGGCACATGTCTGTTAAGCTTCCAGTCAAAGATAGGTTCACATTATTCATCGCTTTGGATAGATTTGCCAAATTAGGCGCATTTCATTTGTCCCGAGCCTGATGTTAGTGTGTCTCTAGGCACATGTCTGTTAAGCTTCCAGTCAAAAATAGGTTCACATTATTCATCGCTTTGGATAGATTTGCCAAATTAGGCGCCTTTCATTGGTCTCGAGCCTGCTGTTCGTGTGTCTCTAGGCACATGTCTATTAAGCTTCCAGTCAAAGATACGTTAACAGTATTCATCGCTAGGGATGAGCTCAGTGTGTTGTCGGCAATGTTAGTTGCTTATTGGGGGACAGAGCTATTGAAGAATTGTTGCTATGTCTTTCACGGACCTCCTTCAGGCATTTGGTCTGGATCTTACTGGGCATTGTGCTTACGCAATAGGGCCTCGTGGCAGTTCCCTTTCTTTAGAGTCTGTGAGACCCAAGAAGAAACACCCATCTATTTTATGACAGTTTGCATGGGCTGTGTGGAAATCAAATTCAGGAACTTTAGACGGAATAGGATGTCTTTGAACGAGCTTAGGGTTCAGCTTAGATCAGACTGTGATGAATTCTTTGGGGTAACTATATGGATAGCGTAGGGTATAGGCCTTTCCCAATAGTTGAATAATAATAAACTCGCACACATACACACAAATATAAATTGTAAATACTAGAGATATCGTAACCGTCTTGAATGAAATACAGAATATTTTTTTGGCGAGAGTCGGTCTTAAGATTATTTTAGTTTGTTATATACTAAAGTTCTTGGAATTGTACCAATTGTTCATTCCCATTTAACTAAATACATTTGTTCCCAAGGTGCTACCAGTTTTTTAAGATCTTCTTTAAAAAGGTTTCATGGAAACTTATATCCATTTCGCGATCGCTAAATCCTTAAATTTTTAAGGATTTTTAAATTGTTGAATCCTTTTTTTTTTTTTTAATTCTGGAAACATGTGGTATCAGTTCCAGAGAACAAGCTGGATATGAACGCACTTCCCACAGCAAATCATTTAAAAAGTGGTCAGAATAGTGAACTTTGCATTTCTTTGACTAGCGTGCAAATTTCCATTCAATGATTCAGTACTGCTCGATTGACATGACTTAATGAGTGTCATCAGAAGGTACCGCGAAAACCAAAGCATGCATATACCTGTTTACATATTCAAGCCTATTTAGTTAACGTTTAATGTCCAAAAAGGCAGAGCGATTCCTAGATTATTAGAAACACCACTTGCCTTTTCCTCCACATTATCAGGACCTAGTTACTAAGTAGATATAAACAGATAAAAAAATAAATAAATTAATCCAAAATATTCATATTTATTGAAAATGTCGGTGGGTCCGCAAAGCTGGAGAACAGCCGATATTTTATCCGTCGTAGCGTGCATATTAGTTTTGTTCCTGACCGGTTTCGGATTTTCATCCATCATCAGAGCAAATTCACTAAGTTCGTGTAGAGAGTACAGTTCAACGAAATGTTTCTGTAGACTCACTGTAGGTGAGAATTTGCTCTGATGATGGATGAAAATCCGAAACCGGTCAGGAACAAAATTAATATACACACTACGACGGATAAAATACTGGATATTCATATTTACTTGAGTCTATCTCGTTTCCTACTGATGTCCACCTGCCATCTATTCACTCGTTTCATTATCAGCTCCCTCTTCATTCTAAACACATGACCAAACCATCTAATTCTCTTATTCTCCATTACGTATTATCACTGTTCCTCTCAGTCGATTATCTCTCTAACCTCTTCGTATCTTCATTTCTCCAGTCTCGAAATCCCTGCTGATCTCTTCCAAAAATCCATTTCCGTAGATATAGTCACTAATTAGTTCTACTATAAGTTTTCAATAATAATTTATATTATTAACACAAATAGATAAAATAAATTCTTAAAAAAAAAAAAATAATAATAATAATAATAATAATGCACGTTAAATATTTTTTTACTTCCTGTTACTCCTAGTAAGAGGAAGTATTGTAATGGTGTCAAATTTTCGATATCGAGTTTTCCACTGGATATATGAGTTTTTAGGTCCCTCCCAGAGTCCAAAAAAGTGGTTTTGAGCAAATGGTCTGTATGTATGTATGTATGTATGTGAACAGCATAGCTCAAAAACGAAAAACCTAGAAACTTGAAACTTAATATTCCGTTTAGGTATCACCATGGGATCTGATAGTACGTTAACTGTCAAAATTCCTCAACTAGAAGTACCACTTTACAAATTATTTTTTTACTTTTTCGCGATTTTCTCAAAAATGATTCCGACAATTTTCTTGAAACATCTTATATCAACTGGACATACAAAGATCTATAACTTTTATTTATTACATTTCTCTGGGAAGATTCATGTAAGGGTACTTTTAGGGGTGTGGGTGGGGTTATGTTTCTCTATTAAATGCAATGTACCATCCAAACAAAATTAATTATAAATAAATATATGGCCAAAATTCCGAGTTTCACGAAAATTAGTGAACCGGAAGTGCGCTTTTACTTTTATCTAAAACATTTCTCACGGAAAATTCATTTAAGGGCACTTTTGGGGTTGGGGTGGGGTTATGTTTCTCTCTATTATTATTATTATTATTATCAGAACGGGTGCCCGAAAGGCGCGGGACCTAAGCCTATGTGGCTCTTATCCCCCCGATACCCCCCGTAACCCCTTAATTAATCTCCCCCGGTAACTTGCCGGTTAATCTACAATATCTCAAGATATCCCAAAACTCTAACTCGCCCAGGCAATCCTGCGAGAGTGGTGTCCTCCCAAATATACGAAACCTAGTTCCAGCGAAACGGGGACACTGACATAAGTAGTGATACACCGTTTCCCTAACTCCGTCATCACAATTCTGACAAATGGGACTCCGCGTCTTCCCTATGTTGAACAAGTGACTGTGCACCCAAGTGTGCCCAGTCACTATTCCTACCAAGGTCCTTAAACCCGTCCTACTAAGAGACAGGATATACTCCGAGATTCCCCGCTTGCTTGCCTTTATAAATCTTTTAGCTTGGAGGCACCCCTGCGTGTCTCCCCCAGCGTTTTTCCAAAGCTCTCGTCTCTCCCAAAGTCTAATCTGTTTGTCGCGATACGTCTTTGTAACGGCCAGGGCTGGTTCAGGACCATAAAATGGTAATGACGATCCCCTCCCTGGCCAGCCGATCCGCCCTCTCATTGCCCTCTATTCCTGCATGTCCGGGTATCCAATAGAGATGCACCTTACCCCTCTGAGCCAAAGCGTTAAGCCTTCTCCTACATTCTCCCACTAATTTCGAACTCCACCACGGCTTACTCAAAGCCCTTAGTGCGGCTTGACTATCAGAGAAGATCCGCACTTCCTTAATGTTTCTCTCTAAAGTTTGTATCATAGTTGATTATACAATTCTATCATCGAAACGAGTTTAATTAGAAATAAATAGATGGCCAAAATTCCGAGTTTCAAGAAAATTAGTAAACTGGAAGTGCGCTTTCACTGAACAGTTTTTTTTCAGTTTTCGACGAATTTCATTAAATTTGGTACACAAACTATAACCTTTGTCAATTATAATATTGAGAACTGGAGTAAGAGAAAGTTGTGTGAGTGTTTCACAACAGATTTTTTATGAGTGTTCTCTTGTTACAGGCAAAATCCAGTAAAAAGAGTTTTTAAAAAGCCTTTGTATCAATTGAATTTTGCTCTTTGCAAGTGCAATATTATCCACACTGTTTTGACAAAAACATCCTCATGATGGGCAAACAACCGTAACCCTTTCGATGACCAAGAAGCTGGCTATCACGGAAAAAAATATCTTTGATGCTTTTCAGCTTTCAGAGGAAATACAATTGATCATTCATGTGTGTGTTGTGTGTATCAACTGTAATTTTTTGCTCTGTACAAGTCTATGTTATTAAATGTTCAGCAAAAACATCCTGGATGATGGGCGAACGCCTGAAACCGGACGATGACTACAAAATGAAGCAGGGAATATCACGGAAAAAATGTCTCTGATGCTTTCCAGCCAACCATTACATCAACGATTATCAAAAAACCCTTCGATTCGATCTCTTATTTTGAAACTGTTTATTATGTTACACAATTTAGGGAGACAGCTTGAAATTTATTTGGGAGAGACATGTCTAAGGAAATAAGATGTCAGATGCGATTGTAGTATCTAAACACAATATTAAGTTTTAGCTTTCTGCATTTTTTAATTTCTGAATCCAGTAAAACTCAGTTTCGAAAATTTGACACGGTCCCCCATTCATCCTTTATAACTAGGATTAAGAGTAAGTAATATATAAACAAAATTTTTGCAAGCTAATATTCAAAAAGAAAAAAAAATTTTAAGAATATTTACAACTCCTTTGGGGCGATTAGTTTCTTCCAAAACTATATAAACCATAATATAATGTTAAATCGTTCAAGTCAAAAATCTTTATATATTTGGGAGACGTGTTTATAGAAAAGGTGCTTATGTTTATATAACAGGGAGTGTGAAAAGGGCATTAGCCTTTTAGTATAGGCACAAGTATCCATCCATAGATGACAAAGGGCATTATTTACAGTCCTAACCAATAACCACAACAAACAATAGGGTTATATATATATATATATATATATATATATACACACATAAAGCCTTTCTTATAAATAGGTTACCTTCCACTATTTTTATTACATTGTTACTAGGGAAATCCCAGTGGCTCCATCTATTTTGTTTTTAGCTTTTCAAATATAAAAGTAACAATAAAAAAGGATTTAACCAAATTTTATTGATGGTTTAAAATTCTTTTTTTTTTTTTTTTTATAATTTTTTAGAAAAGACATCGTAGGTTTTCAGGTTTTTGTAATCTGCTTTACAATACTTTAATTGTTCATCGGCCATAAATCTTGATTCAGTCATAACCAAGGTAGTAAATATTTTCACTAATTAAGTCGGCATTTTGTAACATCTTCTCCAGGGATTTCCCCAAAATTTTAAAAACTTTTTCTAACACTTTTAAGTTACATACACACACATAGGGGAAAATGATAACTAGAAAGAAAATTTTTCGGCATAGATTAAAGTTTAAGGATATATAATATTATTTTTTGTGGCCAGTGAACTTTTTTACATTAAATTCGTCATAAAAATTTTTTGTGAGACATTGTAAATTTAGATAATTATGATTTATTAATTTAAAAATTTACTGCCAGTATATTTATTTAAATTATTTACTATATAGTTTTATAATTTATAATAGATGAATTCTATGAAAGCGATCTCCTGACTAGATTAGCTGCAGGAGATAATGTTGCAAGTGGTAATTCATTTGCTGAAGTCTCGGAGACAATGGCAGTGGAATTGTGGATTCACTTTTCTAATAGTGATTACACGTAAAGGCTTGAAAATAGTAGAATATTCGCTACTTTGCTATTTCATTTAATATAACAATTTGTTTATCGTTTTGTAGGGTTGAAAATGATATTTAAAATGGTGCAACTCTAATCTGATGAAGAATTTTCGACTGAAAGGATTGCATTTCCTGTGAGTTTGGATTTTTTACTTTCTCTTACTCCTAGTAAGAGGAAGTATTGTAATCGTGTCAAATTTTCGATATCGAGTTTTCACCGGAAATATCCGTTTTGAGGTCCCCTGAGTCCAAAAAAGGGGTTTTTAGCAAATGGTCTGTGTGTGTGTGTGTCTGTGTGTGTGTCTGTGTGTGTGACTGTGTGTGTGTTGTGTGCTGTGTCTGTGTGTGCGTGTGTGTATGTGAACAGCATAGCTCAAAAACGAAAAAACAGTAGAAAACGAACTTATATTCGTTCGGTAGCACCATGCGATCTGACTGTGCGTTATCTGTCAAAAATTCCCAACCGGAAGTACCCACTTTTACTGTTGACTGTTTACTTTTTTGCGTTTTTCTCAAAAATGGCTCCAACGATTTACTTTAAACTTGGTACATCAACTACATATACAGGGAGCTACAACTTTTATTTGAAACATTTCTCTGGGAAAATTGATTTAAGGGCCCTTCTGGGGGAGGGGTGGGGTTAGGTTACCCTCTAAAGTGCTATTTCGGGTTATTACACAATTCGGTCATTTAAATAATGTTAATTAGAATTAAATATGTTTGTTGAAATTCCGAGTTTGAGAAAAATCGGAAAACCGGAAGTGCTTTTGTTTTAACACTTTACTAAAATGATTTTTTCACTTTTCGCGATTTTCTCAAAAATGGCCCCGACGATTGTTCTGAAACTAAATAGTAAACTAAACATTCAAAGATCTAAACTTTTATATCAACATTTCTCTGGGAAAATTATTGAAGGCACTTTTAGGAGAGGGTATGGTTGAGCTTCCTCTAAAGTGGTATCCATACTTGGTTAGACATACTTCTATCATCCAAAAATTAATTAGAAATAAATAGTGGCAAAATTCTGAGTTTCAAAATAATTAGTAAACCGGAAGTGCGCTTTTACTGAACAATTTTTTCAGTTTTCGACGAATCTTATTAAATTTGGTACACAAACTATAAAAGCTGTCAATTATAATTTGGATAACTGGAGTAAGAGAAAGTTGTGTGAGTGTTTCACACCAGATTTTTTTTTTTTCGGTTGATTGCATTAAAATAGATAGAGGCATAAATTAAATATCAGTTTCAATTTTGTATTGATATATTAATCGCTTATATCCTGGATAGATAAAGCACATATAGATAATTTCAATGTAGATTCTGCTAAAAATTTTGTAGCTTTGCTGTCCGAAAAAATGAAAGAGAATCAGAGAGATACTTTTCTAGCTAATAATGTCACCCTCAATGTTTTATCTCATCTACAAGCGGGCTCGTTCACAATCTGAAATATATTCACCAATTTAGTATATACAAAGTTAGTCTATTTTTTCAAATTGAGATCTGAGATGATGGACTTGAATTATCAAAACTTTCAATTATAATTCACACTCACTCTGTAATTTAAATACAAATGAATGTGGCTCTCACTTTCTGGGTGAACGGACCGATTTTGTCGCCGCCTTACCGTTTAGAGTGTTTTTGATCCAGAAATCTAACTCTGGATAATTGTATAGCCATTCTTAATGGTGAAAATTGGAACCGTTTATACAAATATTGTAATAAAGCGATGTCTTATAGGAAGTTTTTAGTTAGTGAATTTAATTAATTCAAAAATTGAATTTTTTTTTTAACTTTCTCTTACTCCTAGTAAGAAGAAGTATTGTAATCGTGTCAAATTTTCGAGTTTTCACCGGAAATATCCGTTTTGAGGTCCCCTGAGTCCAAAAAAGTGGTTTTTAGCAAATGGTGCGTGTGTGTGTGTGTGTGTGTGTGTGTGTGTGAACAACATAGCTCAAAAACGAAAAGCCGTAGTGAAACTTGATATTCCGTTAAGGCATCACCATGGCATCCGACAGTGGGTCATCTGTCAAAATTCCTCAACCGGAAGTACCACTTTACTTGTTGGTTTTTTACTTTTTAGCGATTTTCTCAAAAATGGCTCCGACGATTTTCTTTAAACTTGTTATATCAACTACTCATACAGGAGCTACAACTTTTATTTGAAACATTTCTCTTGGAAAATTCATTTAAGGGCAGTATGGGGGAGGGGTGGGGTTAGGTTTTCGTCTAAAGTGCTATTTCAGTTTATTAAACAATTCTATCATCTAATATCATCTAAATAATGTTAATTAGAATTAAATATGTTGTTGTAATTCTGAGTTTCAAAAAAAAAAAATCGGATGACCGGAAGTGTGTTTACTAAATGATTTTTTTTCACTTTTTCGCGATATTCTCAAAAAAAATGGCTCAGACGATTTTCTTGAAACTACGAATGTACACTAAACACATACAAAGATCTACAACTTTTATTATAACATATTCTTGGAAAAATTCATTTAAGAGCACTTTTAGGGAAGGGGTGGGTGGGGTTATGTTTTTCTCTAAAGTGCTATCATAGTTGATTATACAATTCTATCATCCAAACAAAATTAATTAGAAATAAATAGGTGGCCGAAATTCGGAGTTTGAAAGAAATTAGTTAACCGGAAGTGCGCTTTTACTGAACGGTTTTTTTCACACAAACTATAAAATTTGTCACTGATAATTTTGAAAACTGGAGTAAGAGAAAGTTGTGTGAGTGTTTCAACCAGATTTTTTTAATTTAAGGCGCGTCAACATCTATGGTTATTAGCGCTCGGAGCCTTCTTAGTACAATGCCGGCCTCCAGGTTGTGTTCTCTCGTTTTAGACACACTGTCCATCACCGGATAGAGAGATGTAGGGGCTCCTAGGAAGAAAAAATCTAAGGATAGCAGAGCTACAATCGATCCCGGGTCCTCCGCGTGGGAGTCCTCTATGCTAACCACTTATTTCCTTCCCTCAAAAATTGAATGCTACTTTTTTTTTTAAACACAATGATTTTGTTTTTGTTTTTTGGATAACATATTACTTATTAGTCAACTCGACAGACGGACTATTGTCCAGTGTCTATTAATGTAAATATTAATTATTTTTGTATTTCTTTTGGTGAAAATAAAACATTATTAATTAATTAATTAATTATTAATCGCTTATATTTCTGTGATAGTATCAGCCGATTGCCTATTTCAATTCAATATTTATATGCTTTCGTTTCGTAAGATCTTAATTTTTTTTTACTTTCTCTTACTTCTAGTAAACAGGAAGTATTGTAATCGTGTAAAATTTTCGATATCGAGTTTTCACCGGAAATACAAGTTTCGAGATACGCTAAGACCGAAAAAAAAAATTGATTTTTAGAAAATGGTCTGTATGGGTATGTATGTGAACAGCATAGCTCGATAACGAAATATCGCAGGAAGTTGAAACTTGATATTCCGTTTAAGTATCACCATGGGATGCGACAGTAAGTTATCTGTCAAAATTCCTCAACCAAAAGTATCAATTTACAAAATAACTTTTTTCACCTTTTTTACGATTTTCTCAAAAATGGTTTCAACGATTTTCTTTCAAACATAGAATTTCAACTGGAGAATAAAAATCAATCTTTAAAATCCCAATACATTGTTTTCACGTTAAACAAAAAAGTACCCTCTCCTATCTACCTGTTCAATACATCTATTTTTCACGCAGACCACGTTCGTTATCTAGGACTATGCATAGACAAGGGACTCACATGGAATCCCCATACGACACTTAAACGATCACCCTCAACCAACGCTTCAGTCTACTGGCTAGGCTTCTTGGCAAACGCTCTAAACTAACACTTCTGAACAAAAGGCAACTTTATATCTTGCTCAAATTTGGACATAGGACTAGATGTAGGGCAGTACTAAGCATTCCAACCTCAATAGTAATCAAATACTTCAATCAGAAATCCTCCATCGTAATGTCGGCGCCCCTATTTACGTCTCCACAACGACCTGAAGATCCCGTTTGTCAACAACCTCGCAAAATCTTACAACAAATTTCACAGACACCTCTAACTCCATTCAAATTCCCTTGCCCACGCCCTCTAATTCAAAACTCACTTCCAAGAAATCCCCAAAGACGGCTGAACTACTGTTGCCCCCCCCACCCCCGACCTCCTGGATATCTAATGTCAGTTATCACTGGATAACTTACATTCATGACATTCCATGATAGTATAGCTTTTATTTGAAACATTTCTCCGGGTAAAATTCATTCAAGGTCACCTTTTGGGGAGGAGTCCTTGTCTTCAAAAATGATTTTTCAGTTTACTACACAATTTTTCTATCATTTAAATTAATATTAATTAGAATTAAATATTTTGTTCAAATTGCTAGTTTGAAGAAAATCGAATGACCTAAAGTGCATTTACTGAACAGTTTTTTTTTTTTTATGTTTTCTGCTAATTTCTCTAAAAAGCCTCCAACGATTTTAATTAAACTATTAATGTGATACTGCACATATGAAGAACTAATAACTTTTATTTGAAACATTTCTCTGGGTAAAGTCATTTAAGGGGCTTTTTTGGGGGGGTGTGGGGGTAAGTTAAGGTTATGTTGGCCCCCGGTGCTTGTTAATTGATTACAATTCTCACTCTAAAAGATTTAATTATGAAAGAAATAGTTGTGTGGTGGTTGGTTCCGCAGAGCTGGAAAGCATCAGAGACATTTTCCGTGGTAGCCTGCTTCATTTTTGGTCATCGACCGGTTTCGGCGTTCGCCCATTTCAGGATGCGTTCTTCAGACAGGGTGCCCAACACAGACACACACTCGTTTAGTGTGAAAATAGTTCTCTGTAACGAGTCTGTGTTGGCACACTGTCTGAAGAACGCACTCCTGAAGATGGGCGACCGCCCGAAACCGGTCGATGACCACAAAATGAAGCAGGCTACCACGGAAAATGTCTCTGATAGAAAGAAATAGATTGCTAAAATTCAGAGTGAAGAAAATTAACAAACCGGAAATGCGTTTTTACTGAACAGGTTTTTTTTTTCAGTTTTCGCGATTTTTTTCCAAAAAAAGAAAATCACCGACAAATTTCGTTATATTATAACTTTAAAATTTATCGTGGTGGTTGGTTCCGCAAAGCTGGAAAGCATCAGAGTCATTTTCCGTTGTACCCTGCTTCATTTTATGGTCATCAAACTAGATTATTTTTAGTTTAAACGAACCCTCTCTCCTATAGTTGTAGACAGATATAGGCAGATGTGATTAGAGAGATGTCTACCATACGTCTGAGTACACCAATCTACAGGTTTTAGGAATTTATCTGTTTTTGCTATCAGTCTACAAAAAGTCTATAGTATTTCTTATGTAATAGAATGTCCTATCTAAATATTTTATCGAAAATTTTTGTTATTTTTAACGTAAACACATAACAAACAAATCTGGCTTCTTCCTTCCCCCCCCCCAAACAATAGAGAAGACCGGAGACAGATGAAAACTTAGATATATATTTGACCATGCTGGGTTTGTCCAGTACCACGTGATGACCGATCACCTTGAAGAAAAATATAAAGATGTTACTAATGCTGGACCAGGTGATAAAACTTAAAACTGTCCAGGTGTGATTACTATTTTTAGTATTGTAATATATATATATTCTGACATTGAAATAGTCTTGCAGTTTTAGTAATAATACAAAAATGACCACTGGTCTTTGGCTATTTTTGGTTTTGACTAGAACCAACCATCCCACATCAGATACACCACACACTGTGCCGATGTTTTATAATAACAATAAGAAACACGCCTTTACAAAACTAAGAAAAGGGTTTTTACCACTATTTAAGTGTAGATTAGTCGAAATAAATACCTTTTCACGCCTCTAGAAGCGGTCAAGAGAGCATGTGCAAAAGTGGTTTTGGCTGGCTTCATTCTGCTTAATAAATTTCTTGAGTATACCGGCTGCTCTATTTCCAATTGTTATGTACCCAGGAGTAAGTAAGCCTTTATGCTCAGGATATTAGGCTTATGTAGAACTTCAATTTAGTGGAAATTTTTAAATAAATACTATTACTTTCTTTTACTCCTATTAAGAGGAAGTATTGCGATCCATGTTTTGGGGTCCTCTGAATATTAAAAAAATATTTTTAGCGGATGGTCTTTGTATGTGTGTGTATATTAACAGAATATCTACAAAAACGAATAGTTGCAGGAAGTTGAAACCTGGAATTCCGTTTAGATTCAAATCACCGCATATAACAGTAAGGTTTCGGTCAAAATCCATCAACCGGAAGTGCAATGATTTTTTTTTTTGAAATTCGAGTAATGCCCCCCCCCCAAAAAAAACTCAAAAACCAATTCCATAAAGTGACACTTGCGGTAGGTAAATCGATTTCTTACAAATTTAGAATTCTAGCAGACTATCTGAGGATTAACCCGGGAGAACACGCACCGTGAGATTTTCTCTCACGCTTGAAGTAAAACACTCATAATCCAGAAGTGGGAGTAGTGAGAGATCCTAAGTTTCGTCTAGCTGAGTTTTTATCTTTTGTTTACTTCCTCTTGAAATATTTTTCCTCTCAGTCTTGTGTTAGCTTCAGAAGAGGAAGTTAAACAAAAATATTCTAAACCGTGAGTGAATCTCTCACGCGCTAGTGTTCGCGTTACGTTTTTATAAGTAAGTAATTTTCTGTTTGTATAACATTTTTGGTTTACTGGTGACGCAAAATTAGTTTTTCTTTTGAATTTTAGATTTTTTAAATTCATATGAGTCGTGGCAAACATATGACCGAGATGGGGAAAGCGTTGTACGATCTCCATAAGTGGCATTTTTCAGGATATTTATTTACTTTATATTTTCCTGGTAATTTTATTCATGTTAACTTTTTTCGCTTAGAATATTTGTCATGGATTCCTAATCCCGAACAGAGTAAAACTGAAGTTCTCCTCAACCTTTTAGACAAAGAAAACCGCTTTAATGCTGGGGAAAGTGATTCAGAACAATCAGGGATAGAAAAGAAAGATAAACTCGAAAACGACGAGAACCGCTTGTGCGGTAACGACGAAACTACTGTTTGGCATGTTTTCGCTCCCCGGGAAAATGTGCGCAGAAGGAAACAAAACATCGTTATCTATCTTCCAGATGTGAAAACTATTGCAAAGCAAGCTAAAACTCCGTTGGAATGTTGGAGTCTTTTTTTTCCTGATTCCATAAGAGAGGTACTGGATGAATTTATATCCAAATGTAAACAAAATTACCAAGTTGGTGAATACTGTACTATAGATGAAATGTTGGAACCGTTTCGGGGACGTTGCAAGTTTCGGCAATACATCCCTAGTAAACCAGCAAAATATGGCCTCAAAGTTTTTTCATTAGCAGATGCACGTACACCAAAATGTGCTACCTGTCCAAAATGTCCTGTTACTGAATAATTCAACACAAATTATATTTTTTATATTGAGTTTTGCTCCAGTTTTTTTTTTTATAATTAAAAAAGTGTTATTTATATTTTTATATTGATATTTGTTTAAGTTTATGTGTGTATTTATATTTATAAATATAATGTCATTTACTTAATTGGTATTTAGAAGCTAATATTATTATTATGTGGTGAAAAAATATGAAAATTGGGGTGTGAGAGAAAGTCTCATGCGCGAGTTCTTGCTATTCATTTTTTCTATCGAGTTCTCCCGGGTTAAAAGTAATGTAAGTGATAAAACCATACATTGTACTGAAGTTGTATTTAAGAAGCAAGTTTAACGTTGTTACTTTCGCAAATTATTTATGAAAAAAATATTAGAAAACAAATGTAAAAGATCTCTTTGTATGTGTGAATAGTTGATGAATTTTTTAGAGAAAATCGCACAAAAATGGAAAACTGTTTACTCTCAGTAAAATGGATTGAAATTAAAAATTTATCATAGAAATTTTCCGTGATAGCCTGCTGCTTTTTGTGGTCATCCACCGGTTTCGGGCATTCGCCCATCTTCAGGATGCTTTTGTCAAACAGTGTGATAATACAGACTTGCGAATTCAGTTTATACACTGACACACTGAGTCCACTTTATAGCTCTGCGGAACCAACTACAACAACTAAAAATTTATTATTAGATCGGGTGATAAATACCTAAAAGGAATGACTTCCTATTGTATTTCGTTTTTCATCTAACCCACACTAGCTGGAGTACCCCAGGGATGCATCCTGGCACCCATCTTATATACAATTTATACTGCCGACATCCCCATGAATTCCAAACACTAACCTATTCACCTATGTTGATAATATAGGCAATCCTATCACCTCATACCGATCCCATTCTTTCCAGCCCCTCCTTGCAAATCCATCTTCACTCACTTGAATCCTGGTTAACGATGTAGAATAGAAAACAATCTTTAACATCCCAATACATTGTTTTCACGTTAAACAAAAAAATACCCTCTCCTATCTATCTGTTCAATACATCTATTTTTCACGCAGACCACGTTCGTTATCTTGGACTATCCTCAAACAAGGGACTCACATGGAATCCCCATACGAGACTAAAACGAAACACCCTTATACAAAGATAATGCAAGCACAGCAGAGAGAAGAGAGGCCCTCTCTGGTTAACAGAGACTACTCTCTGACTTAGGCAGGCTAGAGTGGGAGAACCTGTGTATATCAGCCAGTGAGAATCTATCTAGAGGATATCTATCAGATACAACCATACATCGCATACATCGCATCGTGTCATATCATTACTCACACCATTCATTCTATCATTTTCATTATAAAGGTCCAGTGTAAAGTTCCAGTATAAAGCAGTTAGTGTAAACTTAGCTACATTATATTAGTGTCTTCATATCTCGTTCATTTAATCAAACCTAATTTCTCTCCTCTACAAATTTATTATACCCTCAACCAATGCTTCAGACTTCTGGCTAGACTTCTTGACAAATGCTCTAGACTAATATTTTTGAACAACTTACAACTTTATATTTCACTGCTCGCTCCAATTTGGACGTACGGACTAGAACTGTACGGCACTAATAAGCGTTCCAATAGAATTCAAACTCTTCAGTCAAAAATCCTCCGTCGCATTGTCAACGCTGCAGTTTACGTAGCCAACCACACCATTCCCCCCAAAAAATAATTACAAATAAATGACCTGAAGATCTTGTTTGTCACCTTGCTTACTTCAGGACCAATTGTCCCTCCAATGATCTCTCTACTAGCTGTCACCTTCTCGCAGTCCTCTACCAGCCATCTGCTCCTCTATATATCCTCTTCCCACCTTCGAGCTGGTCTTCATCGCCTTCTATTTTTCTCCGGATTCCACTTTCTCACCATCTCTGGTCATCTTTCTGAGTGCATCCTTCTGTGGTGTACATACCATTTCAGTTTTCTTTTTCCTAATCTCTCCTCCATAGTCTCCTTGACCTCCATCCTTCTTATATCCTCCTCTTTATATCTTCATTTCTTAATCTATCTCTTCTAGATTTTTTCAAACACCTTCTCCAATAATAAAATTTCTGCAGTATTTATCATTACGCACATTTTCCTTGTAGTAGCCGAGGTTTCTGATCCGTATGCGAGAATTCCGTTTGTCAACAACCTCGCAAAATCTCGATATAAAAAATCCCAACGACACCTCTCCCTCCATTCAAATCCCTCGTCTACGCCCTCTATTCAAAACTCACTTCCAAGAAATCCCCAAAGAGGGCTGAACCACTGTTGGCCCCGCGACCTCCTGGATATCTAATGTCAGTTATCACTGGATAATTTACATTCATGACATTCCATGATACAGTTTTTACTTATATCATATTTACTTGTTGCACTTATATACACCTTGCAGGTGTAATTATTCAATAAATAAATCAAAATTGATTGCTCGATGCTGTGATGGATACCTAAACGGGAATGTCAGGTTTGAACTTTCTATATGACATTTCGTTTTCTGAGAAGGTTAAAACTAAAAAGCGGTGTGAACAGCGCCAAGTAAATGTCCAATAAAAAAATCACCGTCTGGGACAAGCTTTGGGCCCTTCCTTGGGCTTAAATAAGTCATGCGAGCGAAACCCTGGGTTAATAAGTCAAAGTCGTGAAAGTTTAATAACTTATCATAAATCAGAATAAAAAATCGAAAGACTATTTCATGCCAGATATATTTTTTTTTTTTTTGACAAACAGTAGATCCAAAAATTCCTATTATTACTTCCTGTTACTCCTAATAAGAGGAAGTATTGTAATCGTAGCAAATTTTCGAGATAGAATTTTCACCGGAAATATCTGTCTTAAGGTCCCCTGAATCAAAAAAACGGGTTTTTAGCAAATGGTCTATAGATATATATATGAATTTAAACAGCATAGCTCAAAAACGAAAAACCGTAGAAAGTTGAAACTTGATATTCCGTTTAGGCATCACCATGGAATATGACAGTGAGTTCTCTGTCAAAATTCCTCAACCGGAAGTACCACTTTACAAGTTTTTTTTTTTCACTTTTTTGCCACCATTTTCTTAAAAATGGTTGCGACGATTTTTTTTAAACTTTGTTTATCAACTACACATACTAAGAGTTACAAATTTTATTTGAAAATTTTTCTCCGACAAAATACATTTAAGGGCACTTTTTGGGAGAGGGGTGCGCTTAGGTTTTTATCTAAAGTGCTATTTTAGTGTATTATGCAATTCTGTCATTTAAATAATATTAATTAGAATTAAATATGTTGTTGAAATTCCGAGTTTGGAAAAAAATATCGGATGACCGGAAGTTCGTTTACTTTACCACTTTATTAAATAATTTTTTCACTTTTTTTTTTTTGCAGTGTTCTCAAAAATGTCTCCGATGATTTTCTTGTAACTTCCTATATAAATTACACATACAATGATCTACAACTTTTATTTAAAACATTTCTCTGGTAAAATTTATTTAAGGGCACTTTTAGGAGACGGGTGGGGTTATGTTTTTCTCTAAGGTGCTATCATAGTTGATTATTAAATTATATCATCGAAACAAGCTTAATTAGAAATAGATAGATTGCCAAAATTCCGAGTTTCAACCGGAAATGTGCATTTGTTGGACAGTTTTTTCAGTATTCGATGAATTTCATTAAATTTGTGGTACACAAACTATTAAATTTGTCAATTATAATTTTGAGAACTAAAGTAAGAGAATGTTAGGTGAGTGTTTCACACCAGATTTTTTTTTTTTTTTGTACGTGCAATAAAAAATTAAACTGCATATATTTTCAATGATAAATTTTTTTTCTAAAACTTCAATCATTTTCAACGATAAAATACGTAATCTATCAACAGGTGGACAAAGAATAATTACAAAAGTGGTAGGCAGCTAACTATTTTTTACTTTCTCTTACTCCTAGTAAGAGGAAGTATTGTAATCGTGTCAAATTTTCGATATCGAGTTTTCACCGGAAATATCCGTTTTGAGGTCACCTGAGTCCAAAAAAGTGGTTTTTAGCGAATGGTCTGTGTTGTGTGTGTGTGTGTGTCTGTGTGTGTGTCTGTGTGTGTGTATGTATGTGAACAGCATAGCTCAAAAACGAAAAATCGTAGAAAGTTCAAACTTGATATACGTTTAGGTATCACCATGGATCTGACGGTGCGTTATGTGTCAATATTTCCTCAACCGGAAGTACCACTTTACTAGTTGTTTTTTTTACGTTTTGCAATTTTCTCAAAAATGGCTCCGAAGATTTTCTTTAAACTTTGTATATCAACTACACATACAAAGAGCTACAACTTTTATTTGAAACATTTCTCCAGGAAAATTCATTTAAGGGCACTTCTGGGGGAGGGGTGGGGTTATTTTCTCTAAAGTGCTATCACAGTTGATTATACAATTGTATCATCCAAACAAAATTAATTAGAAATAAATACATGGCCAAATTCCGAGTTTCAAGAAAATTAGTAAACCGGAAGTGCGCTTTTACTGAACAATTTTTTCAGTTTTCGACGAATCTTATTAAATTTGTTACACAAACTATAAAAGCTGTCAATTATAATTTGGAGAACTGGAGTAAGAGAAAGTGTGTGAGTGTTTCACACCAGATTTTTTTTATTATTATTTAATTTCGATTAAATATTAGCGTTTTTTTTTTTTTTTTTTTTTTTTTTAATGTATTCTACAAAAATTAATCATTATTTTTTAATGATTTTTCTATGATAATTAATAGATAAACGTTTGTTTTAAAATAATAGATCATTTTGATTTCCTGTATATTAATGTATTATGATTGTTTATGTTTATTATTATTTAGTTTTTTTGTTTTTTTGTTTTTTTTTTATAATGCATTAGTTTGCCATTCCGTTGTTCCGGCTTTCACTATAAACTGATTTCTAAGTATTAGAGTAGATAAATATCTATTCTATTGTTTCTTTGTTTCATTGATATGTAATATGATCTATTAATTGTTACGAGTTTATTGTCCAACTACAACGTTAATATATTTTTAATCAACTTTTTTTTTTTTTTTTTTTTTTTTTTTTTTTAGAGTTGAGAAGTTCTTGATTATGCAAATAATCAAAAAAATGTAATACTGAATTCAGTTAGAATAGAAACAGATCGTTTTTTTTTTTAATGATTGTAAGTTATGTTTTTTTTTTTTAAATATATTTCGTGTTAGTATTATGTGGTTTAATTTTTTTCTAGTCTAGTAACAGCTGGCATTATAATAGATATTAACCTCAAAAATCAGGGTTAATGAACGATATATAAACTTGTTAATCATAAGGTCATACTTAACTTATATTACTAATTTTTATACACTGTCTCAATTATGAAACTATTCTCTACGGTCAGAGAGTATTTCTAATCAATAAAAGAAATAAAACACGTCTTTCTATTCAACTTGCATTTTACCTTTATTTTAGTTTTGTTTTGAAGTAAGTATCGAGATTGTACCAAATTTTTTGAAACTAATTTTTTCATCGCAAAAATACTGTTTTAAGATTTTCTGAAAGAGAAATAAAAAAAAAAGTGAGTAAGGAAACAATTTCACACAACTTTCTCTTACTCCAGTTCTCAAAATTTTAATTGACAAATGATATAGTTTGTGTATCAAATATAACGAAATTAGACGAAAACTGAAAAAAAAAAAACAGTTCAGTAAAAGCGCACTTCCGGTTTAATAATTTTCTTGAAAACTTGAAATTTTGGCCCAACTATTTATTTCTAATTAATTTTGTTTGGATGATGGAATTGTATAATCAACTATGATACCACTTTAGAGGAAGCTGTAACCCCACCACTTCCCTAAAAGTGCCCTTAAATGAATTTTTCCAGAGAATTGTTTTAAATAAAAGTTGTAGATCATTGCATGTTTAGTTTACATAGGAAGTTTTAAGAAAAATCAACGGAGCTATTTTTGAGGAAATCGCGAAAAAATGAAAAAAATCATTTAGTAAAGTGTTAAAGCAAACGCATTTCCGGTTATCCGATTTTTTTCAAACTCGGAATTTCAACAAAATATTTAATTCTAATTAACATTATTTAGATGACAGAATTATCTAATAAACTGAAATAGCAGTTAAGATGAAAACGTGTTACTCCCTCTCCCCCCAGAAGTGCCCTTAAATTAATATTTCCCAGAGAAATATTTCAAATAAAGTTATAGCTCTTTGTATGTTTAGTTGATTTAAAAAGTTTTGAAGAAATTTGTCGAAGCCGTTTTTGAGAAAAACTTAAGAAAGTAAAAACAAAAAAAGTAAAGTGGTTGAGGAATTTTTGCAGATAACTACTGTCAGATCCCATGGTGATGCCTAAATGTATTTTATTATTGAAGGAAGGGGAGGGCAAAACCCTACGCTATCTAAAACCTCCCTTGGCCCATATAGCTACCCTTAAAGAATAACAACTGGAACAAAAGTCCAGTTCCAGGTTTTACCCACCTAAGTTCCACCACAGACCGAACAAATCGGACCGAGCTTGAAAGGACACAGCTTAAGATCCTCTACCGATATCCTATTCCGGCCGAAGGTCCTAAACCTAATCTCCTCGCAGCCCAAACAATCCGTCATTTGATACATGGGTGTTTCCTCCTACGTCTCACAAACTCTACAAAAGGAGTCAGGTATGAGTCCCATTGTATAAAGATGTCTCCTTAAGCCACAATACCCACTGAGGAAGCCAACCAGATGCCTGAGAGATGTCAATGAAAGACATCGGATCCCGCTACTCAAAGCTCCGTCCAGACCCCCAATGAGCATCTTAGACTGCCGACAACCCACTGAGGTGATGTCATCCACGTCTGGAAGCCTGACAAACATGTGCCAAAAGATACACCAAAGCAGGTTCGGGACCAATGAAAGGGAGAGAGGCGCCTAATTTGGCAAACCTATCCACCTCCTCATTCCTAAAGATTCCCATATGACCAGGAACCCAGACCAAAAGCACATTCTTCAGTGAAGAAAGATCTTCCAGTCTTTTAGAACATTCCAACACCAATCTGGAAGTGAAGACACATGAGCTAAGCGCCTTCAATGCAAGCTGGCTGTCCGAGCAGATAAAAACACCTTTTAAATTAGGGTTACGCACCCTCTCATCCAAAATACAGCAAAGAATTGCATAAACCTCAGCCTGAAAAACGGTGGCCCACTCACTAAGAGGCACCACCAAATGGTCTCTCGCCTCAAAATAGACGGCAGCCCCAGACCTACCATCCATCCTGGAGCCGTCCGTGCAGTATCGGAGATAATTCTCAGGAATCACCCCTACCTAAATGTAATATCAAGTTTCAACTTTCTACGGTTTTTCATTTTTGAGCTATGTTGTTCACATACACACACAAACACACACACACACACACACACAGACCATTTGATAAAAACCATTTTATTGGACTCAGTGGACTTCAAAACAGTTATCGAAAATTTGACACGATTACAATACATCCTCTTACTAGGAATAAGAGAAAGTAATATCAGAATAAAAGAAAAAATCCGCAGGAAGCTCAAACTTGATATTCCATTTAGATACCACTTGAGGCGGGTGTTGCTGTAGTGGTTATGAGAATGGATTTGTAAGTGGGAGGTCGCCAGTTCGTGTCCCGCATATAACTGCTAAATTTTTTATATTCGTTTCAAAAATGTTAATGGTAAAGTATGTGCTTCCGCCCCGTCCACGACACCTAATTTGGTAGTTGGACGTTAAGCCCGCCTGAATAAGTAGGCAATTACTTTACTTTACTTTTACTTCCACTATATATCTGACCCGAATGTTTAGAGTATATCATCAACATAAAGACCGATTTTATTGAATGTTTTTTTTTTCCAGTTTTTTTCACGATTTTCACCAAAATGACTCCCAAAGATTTTTTTAAAACTTTTTTTTAAACTAAAGATTTCTTTTAAACTTTAAACTTTTAAAATAAAAGCATTTGTTGACCGTGATGAATTAATTGATGAAGAAATTTGTTGAGGGGATCGGTCAAGAAAGATACATTCAATTATGCCAACGTTTCGACAGAGTTTCCTGTCTCTTTATAAAGGCTTTAATATTATAGAAAGTTGTGAAGATATGGAGAAAGTATTTTTTAACATAAAAATTTTTGTTACAACGCCGAAACATAAAAAGAAGAAAATTAAAAGTGACTCGTATCTTGTCTTAATTCATCTAACAGAAATGAAAATGAATTTTTTCACTAGTAAGACACTAGTTAATTTTCTTTTTTTTTATGTTTCTACGATGTAACAAAAATGTGTATGTTTAAAAATTCTTCCTCCACATCTTCACAACTTTCTATAATATTAAAGCCTTGATAAAGAAACAGGAAACTCTGTCGAAACGTTGGCATAATTGAATGTTTCTTTCTTGATAGGTCCCCTCACCAAATTTCTTCATGATATAATATTAAAAAAGTAAAAGTAAAGTAATGCCTATTTATTCAGGCGGGCTTAACGTCCAACTACCAAATTAGGTGTCGTGGACAGGGGCGAAAGCACTTACTTTACTAATAACATTTTTTAAACAAATATAAAATTTAGTTATCGCTGGACTCGAACTGGGATCCTCCCACTTACAAGTCCATGCTCATAACCACTACACCAACACCCGCTATATTAATAATATAATATTAATGTACATTAGATTCTTTCTTAAATCAGTGAATTACTATTGTTTCTGTTACCTTAAAAAAAAATCCTAAGGAATCAAATAATTTGCAGAAAATCCTTCTCAGTAATTTTGGGGGCAAATTTTAAGTATTTATTGGCACCTAAAAATGATGAACTTTTGATATACTTATTTTATTTTAGGTTATGCATTTTTAAATGTTTTGTTTCTTAAATGATTTATACTATATTTTATTTATGTGAAGAACTTATATAAATATATTTACGTTAAGAAAGTTAAAAAAAAAAAAAAAAGTTTAGCTAAATTTATGGTAATTTGACTAAAATAAATAAATAAATAATAAAAACCTAGTTTATTTAGTTATGTAGCTCACCATGTGATGTCTACTTACACCATATACTACACCATGTGATATCTACTCGTACCACGTGTTACAATTCTGGACAAATTTACAATTAACCACAAATGGTTCTTTTTTTAAATACACCATTACAATTTCTTTCAGTGCTCAAACTTATAATAATTTTGTTATTATAATGAGCTCTAGTTATATATTTAAAATGTTAAATTCGATAATCTAATTATTCACATCTTACACTATAAGTTATTTATAGTAAGAAATATCAGTCATACGACTTTTTCTTATTCTTCTCAATTATCTACAGTTATAATATAAAATGACTAATTTTATTTTTATTTCAAATTTGGCTCATATATGTCCTAGCATAAATATAGAGGTGGTGGGGGAGGAAGTGCCAAACTATCAACAGAGGCAAGTAGAGAGTATCATTATATTGTAGAGAGTACCAACTGAACAAAAAAAAAAAAACCCTATTGCGCAACAGCCCATGAAGGGCCACCAAGACTTGTCAGACGGCGACTTGAATAGGGGGGCGTTGCTAAGCACGCCGCAGTTCCCACGCCGTTTAGTTCCGGCCTTCGCTACCTAGGGCGCTACTAACTGTAGCTTCCCACTTTTTATCACGATGCTGGGTCAACACCGACTTAGCCCTCACAGGAATCAAACCTTGGATTCTCGCATGAAAGGCGAGTGCGTTAGCCACTAGACCAACGCGTGAGGACACCAATTGAACAAACCATTTTGAATTTTAACGTCTCAGATTCCTGAGCACCATTTTATATATATATATATATTATTATTTATTTATTTGATACTTGTTATAAGATCTAAAGATCAGAACAAGGTGAGTTGTTGAACAACAATACAAATGCCAAAATAAATCACATACAAAATATAAATACAATACATAATCTGAGGAAAAATAGCAATTAAATTCTTCTGATCATTGAAAAAAAAACAACTAAATTTGACATACTGGAAGATAAATAATAATAAACAGTAATAAAGGAAAATAAAAATGAAAATAATAATCTGAAATTAAGTACAAATACACGACTCAAACAGATTGCTGTCCTTTGACATATATAAAAATTAAAGGAGATAAAATAATCTAAATTTAAATTTACTTATATAGATATATAATTCACTTTCCCATCACAGCATGCCTCATCTTTAAAATCCTAAACAGAAAACTGTACAATATCAGAGCTTCTTTATGGTTTATTATTATTCAAGAAAGGGAAGAGCGAAACCCTACGCAATCCAAACCCTCTCTGGGCCCATACAGCTACTGGGTCTGGAACAAAAGTCTAAGCCCAGGTTTTACCCATCTAAGTTTCACCACAGACCGAACAAATCGGACCAAAACCTTAAAAGGAACATAGCTTAAGATACTCTACTGATATCCTATTCCGGCCGACGGTTCTAAACCTAATCATTTCACAACCCAAACAATCCGTCATTAGATGCATGGGTGTTTTCTCCTCCATCTCACAGGCTCTACAGAAGGGGTCAGGCATGAGCCCCATAGTTTAGAGATGTCTCCTTAAGCCACAATGCCCAATGTGGAAGCCAACCAGATGCCTAAGAGAAGTCCGTGAAAGACATTCAATGTTGTTGAGCAACAAAAATGATTAAATATATGTATCAAATAACGATACTCTCAGCAACTTAAGTTGGCATTCCTGTTTTTTTTTTTTTATAACTTTTTTATTGGGCATTTACAATTGCACGAAATGATACAATAAGTAAAACAGATGTATGTACATACATGTGGCATGACAGGCGTGACATACATACATTCAGCGATGAACGCCATTAGTCAACCAGTTGGTAGCGGGACCAACAGCGCCATAATCGTCTTGGAGGATTGGTGGGGAGTGTTGTTGAGAAGAAATTAGCTGTTAAAAAAGGATTAGAGTGTGATGTTATGTTTTGTTGAAATTTATTGTAGCGAGTTTTTGACAAGTTCAAAGATGAATGGAATGTTGAGATCATCTGTATGTATAGTAAACATTGCTTACATAAGATGGAGCGTTTAATAAGTGGCAGAGTATTTTAGATTGAAGTGTTTGATGTTAGATCTTTTAACTGTTCCGTAAAACTCCAAGTAAGTCCATATTGGTGCAAGTAGAGAAGTATGCAATCGTCTTTTATTCTGCAGTGTTTAGTTTTGAACGTTTGTCAAGTAGTCTAGCTAGGAATTTGTATCGTTTGTTTAGATGAAAACGTTTAAGTCTTGTATGGGGGTCCCAAGTTAGTCTGTTGTCTATGTACACCATCTAAACGCAATTTTTTCAGAAAATTTTCAAGTATAAATGTTACGTTTCTATCTATGCAGTAAGCATTCCAAGCTTAAAGCAACCATTTCAGTGCAACCTATGTAATAGCATTGCTAAAATTTCAATTTTTTTTTTTTTTTTTCAATTTAAGGAGTGTAACGGCAAGAGAGAGAACCAAGCTCGAACGTGAGAAAACAAACTCTCTCTGGTACTCTTTCACTTAGGCAGGCTAGAATGGGGAACCTGTATATAAGCCAGTAACAGATCGGGACATCATCAATCTATGTTCAACATACATCATCGTGTCATAACTCTACTCTACTCCTTTATTCTATAAAATCATTACAGTCCAGTGCAGTCAGTGTAAACTTATATTATAATAGTGTCTTCATATCTCGTCTACTTAATCAATCCCAATTTCTCTCCTCATCAACTCCATTATAGCAGCGTCAATATCTGTGGTCATTGGCGGCCGGAGCCTTCTCAGTGAACTGCTGGCCTCCGGACAGTGTTCTCTTGTTACAGACCACATTGTCCATCACAGTGTGCTGTAGAGGCTCCTAAGAAGAAAAAAGGTAGTATAGCTGGACACAAACCTGGACCCTCCGCGTGGGAGTCAAGTACGCTAACCACTTAGCTATTCCCTTCTCTAATTTCAAATTTGTTGAACATTGTTTACCTGGTAGTGCATTTTTATAGATTAGGCTTCTGATTTTTTTTTTTTTGAATTCTTTTTGAAAATCATATTGATTTTCTTTGAATATGTGGTTGATTCCATAATACTGGATAACATCTATGATTTTATCCGTTTTAGTCATGCTTTATTGTTTTGGTTCTCCATCGTAAGAGATGGATTGATTAACGTTTACAATCAATTCCGTATAGAGAGATGACTTCAATTAAGATTTAAGAACCCAGGTTGATTTGGATAAAAATCTGAAACCGATCATAATTAAAACAATGAAGCCATGCTACGACGAATAAAATCATAGATTTTATCACTTATATTTACAATATTGTTCCGTTAAAAATAATTTTAGACTATTCTACCAAATTTGAGGTGTTAAATTTCAAATATTATTTTGGTTTTGCGTTTGTTGGAATTGTCTATTTCAACTGTTGAAGTAATGTAATCATACTCTTACTACGTGCCAGGATAGATACTTGTCCTCTACTACCTCTTAATATTTATGTTAAGAAAAATGTGTCGTTTAAAGAAAATTCGTCATTTATGGGGGTAGGAGAGAAGGCGCAGGCCTTACTTCTCTTATTTTTTACCACCACGAGGCGTCATGCAAGTTAATCCAGGAATAGAGAGATCAGACACAAATGTATTGCAAAATTCTTCAGTTATTTTGTGTGCTCTTCTATGTTCTACAAACTTGCCAAATTAGGCGCCTATCTCCCTTTCATTAGTCCAGAGCCTGCTGTTAGTGTGTCTTCTCGCACATGTTTGTCAGGCTTCCAGACGTGGATGACATCACTTCAGTGGGTTGTCGGCAATCTAAGATACTCATTGGAGGTCAGGACGGAGCTTTGACTAGTGAGATCCGTTATCTTTCACGGACCTCTCTCAGGCATCTGGTTGGCTTCCTCAGTGGGCATTGTAATTTAAGGAGGCATCTCTATACAATGGGACTCATGCCTGACCCCTTTTGTAGAGTTTGTGAGATGGAGGAGGAAACACCCATGCATCTGATGACGGAGTGTTTAGGCTGTGAGGAGATCAGGTTTAGGACTTTCGGCGGCAATAGGATATCGGTAGAGTATCTGGATTAAGGTTTTGGTCCGATTTGTTCGGTCTGTGGTGAAACTTAGATGGGTAAAACCTGGGACTGGACTTTTGTTCAAGTCCAGTAGTTGTTATTCTTTAGGGGTAGCTATATGGGCCCAGGGAGGCTTGGATAGCGTGGGGTTTTGCCCTCTCCTTCCTTGAATAATAATAATAATAATAATAAGCCAGGAGTAGAGAGATCAGACGCAAATATATTGCCAAATTCTTCAGTTATTCTGTGTGTTCTTCTGGGTTCTACGAACATTTATACGCATCAGCTGGTGGGGATCCCTGAATTTTCATAATGCATTAGTACATTTTTATATACGTAGTATTATTAATTGTAATTGAAATGAAATATTGCCACGTTATAGTTAACTTTGGACTCGTAGCCATAGTGTTTACCAAGTTTCATGTCGATCAGCCACGTTTCCTTTACAGTGGAGTGGTACAGCATCTCTCCTAAATATGGTGCGTCATCTATCCTACCATAGTAGCAGAGACGGCCAAGTGTAGTGTACTTATATTTTGTTTCTGGCATAAATTAGAATGCCTTTATTTCGGAAAATAACATTTTTTTTGTAGACAATAGTAGTTGGAACATTTATGTTCTATAACCTTACCTCTTTAATATCTCCTATATTTTAAAATAGGGCATAACTTTGAAATTTACGTCGTCTTTCCTAACTTTACTCTAATTATATTAACAGAGCTGTACGAGAAACACGTCTGAGTGTTTCAAACCAGATTCGTTTTACTGCCTCTTATTGGAATCATGTCAAATTGTCATTATCGAGTTTTCAAGGGAAATGCACGTTTCGAGACACTTCCATGACTCATGCGTCAAGACTATCTCATGTCAAAATTTGGCTTGTATTTATAGGAACTAAGAAATACACGTTTTGAGACACTTCCATGACTCATGCGTCAACACGATCTCGTGTCAAAATTTGGCTTGTATTTATAGGAACTAAGAAATACACGTTTTGAGACACTTCCATGACTCATGCGTCAACACGATCACGTGTCAAAATTTGGCTTGTATTTATAGGAAGTAAGAAATACACGTTTTGAGACACTTCCATGACTCATGCGTCAACACGATCTCGTGTCAAAATTTGGCTTGTATTTATAGGAAGTAAGAAATACACGTTTTGAGACACTTCCATGACTCATGCGTCAACACGATCACGTGTCAAAATTTGGCTTGTATTTATAGGAACTAAGAAATACACGTTTTGAGACACTTCCATGACTCATGCGTCAACACACGATCACGTGTCAAAATTTGGCTTGTATTATAGGAAGTAAAAGAAATACACGTTTTTGAGGGACCACTTCATGATGCATGCGTCAACACGATCTCGTGTCAAAAATATTGACTGTATTATAGGAAGTAAGAAATACACGTTTTGAGACACTTCCATGACTCATGCGTCAACACGATCACGTGTCAAAATTTGGCTTGTATTTATAGGAAGTAAGAAATACACGTTTTGAGACACTTCCATGACTCATGCGTCAACACGATCTCGTGTCAAAATTTGGCTTGTATTTATAGGAAGTAAGAAATACACGTTTTGAGACACTTCCATGACTCATGCGTCAACACGATCACGTGTCAAAATTTGGCTTGTATTTATAGGAAGTAAGAAATACACGTTTTGAGACACTTCCATGATTCATGCGTCAACACGATCTCGTGTCAAAATTTGACTTGTATTTATAGGAAGTAAGAAATACACGTTTTGAGACACTTCCATGACTCATGCGTCAACACGATCTCGTGTCAAAATTTGGCTTGTATTTATAGGAAGTAAGAAATACACGTTTTGAGACACTTCCATGACTCATGCGTCAACACGATCTCGTGTCAAAATTTGGCTTGTATTTATAGGAAATAAGAAGTTGTAGCACTTCCTTCTAGACCAGCAAGAGAATATAAATACTTTTAGATATTAAAAGTGATTAAAAAAAAAAAATCTATTAAGATTGATAGAATGAATGTCAGATTAAATGGTTCCACTTAAGAGCAATGCCCTACAACCATTCTAGCCGCATTATTGTTTAATATACATTATGATAAGAAGACCAGGTTTATAGAGGAGAATAGAGCGTAGGAGGAGGGGGTGGTAGATATCTATAGTCCAGTGTCCATCTGCTAGTCATATGGTCATCTATAACATCATCAGATGTTGTTGTGTTTAAATAAGAGATAGAGGAAGTGGCATAAGGGTCGATAAAAGGTGGTAACTTATATATATATATACCTCATTGCCCCACCACTATAATATCCAAGATGTATTGTACTAACAATAACAAGTATTCTCAGTACTGTAATTATTAACTTGGAGCCAAGTTTTTAGTCGAGGACTATTATAGTAGGGAGATTATTATGCATGAATACACTTGTTTCACATAAGGAACCTTCATAAAATTTTATTTGCTCTATTGATTTATTCAAATTTTAGCAATCTAGACAAATTTTAAGAACATCTGACATTCATTCCATTTTTTTTTAATATAACTAGTTATTGTTGAATAAAGTTCAAATTGTTACACACAATGATTACCATTTTCTTGATTTGAGAAAAAGATTTCACAGCTGACATTTATAGAGAATATACAGAGACCTTGATCACACATGTTTTGTTGACAATTAAAAACCAAATAATAATAAGTCGAGTGAGAGAAAGGAAGTTCATTAAAAAAGTCTAGGACTTTTACTTATTTTTTTTCAATCACACTATGTATTATGAATACGAGATTATATTTATAGTCAAGAAATGTGACGGAAATATTTTGCTCACTAGATAAATATTATACTTATAATAACCATCATAAGGGTATAGCTAAGTGGTTAGCGTACTGGACTCTCACGCGGAGGACACGGGTTCGATTCCAGCTGTCTCTTAGTTTTTTTCTTTCTACAAACCTCTACAGCTCACTGCCCGGTGGTGGACAGTGTTGTCTGTAAGGAGAGATCATTGTCCGGAGGCCGGCAGTGCTCTGAGAAGGCTCCGAGCGCCAATGACCACAGATATTGACGCACCTTAAATTAAAAAAAAGAAAAAACCATGAATGATACTCCTTATCACTATGAAATAAATCTGAAATGTTATTGTGATGTTCTGTTGTATGTTTGTAGTAGCATGTAATGGTTGTAGGAGGAGATGTTGGTTGTGGATGTTGATAGATAAAGAACACCTTAATATCGGTATAAGATATCTATAATTAATATATATGCATATGACTGACTGCCAAGGACTGTATACTTAACACTACAAGAACAGAACAGACTGACTGACGTGGCTAAACGATGTGTACATTTCAAGTGTGAGACTGTGAACAGAATCTCCTCTTTTCGACTCTGTCTCTCGTATATATATCCAACTGGCCTCTCCTCTCCTCTCTCTCGAGAAGGGCTCTTTCTCTCTGATGCGTGGTGGGGGTTCACTCGCTAGTGTGGATGAGTGGTGGGGGTTTACTACCCCTAAAAGCACGAGCGGTTTATAACGTATCCATAAAACGATAGCTCGTAGTATCTCCCACTACTCACAAAACCAGTGGCACAGATATCTACCACTTATAAAAGCTGCACACAATTCAAGTCCAAATACCTCGACAGGCTATTCTCCTCATGAACTCATATTTGGGAGTAAGTTCAAATTTCCTTGGCTAGTAAACTTCCCATCACGTGACCTCGATAATTTTAATATCCACACAAGGAATTGTACAATAAAATTAACGAGGTACGCGCTTCAGCGAAGGAAAATAATGAAAAGGCAAAAGTTACTAGAGCCAAACATTATAATCGGAATGTTATCTAAACATCAATTTCAGGTTAACGACAACGTTTACCCCAAAATTTTTAAACCTTAGGGCAAATTTGGTCGTACATTTTCTGGACCTTACACAACAATACCTTAACCATACTGTACGCTTACGTATGGAAGACGGTAAAAAGGTAGTACACCTCAGTAAATTTAAAAAGGCATGGATAAGGAAAATGCCAGAATCCCAAAATAAACATCCTATGGTACTTCGCGACCGACGTAAAACATAAAACCCTAGAAATCATTCTCACTGAACTGGAGAAGTGGTAGTGTGGTTTAGTAAAAGGCTTGTAAGTACATATGTTTAAGAGAGTGAAATATCAAAAATAAGAAAGTAGTCACCACTGCTAACAATATATTCTATTGAAATAATAACTACAAGTTATTTGCAAGATATTATAAACTTATTAATATGCACTGATGCTAAGAGAGCAAAATACAAGTGTTCTGCTTCGGTGTCTACAACAAACTAACTTTGAAGGAATGTCTTCTAATTGTTCGTTCAAATCTTCCACTGCGAGAAGAAGGGGTACACAATGCAATCAAGTTCGTGAACTCTAAAAGACAATAGTGGTCTTCTACCTGAAATGTTCTTTTGCAAAGGGAATGTCACATATTCTTCATAATTTTGATTTCTTTCAAATTTAATATATTTTTATATTTCTTGCATGCATCACAAACGTTAGTTCAGTAATCAAATAAATGCCAAAAATGTTAGTTCGTTAAAAATACACAACAAAATTGAATGAATGGATTTGCAATATTTGAACTTGTAATTTTTTTCCGCTCCTATAAAGACAAACCTATTACAAGGGATCACCTTATTACCGCGATAGGATGACAAGTTAACGATCTAACAAGGAACAAACAAAAACCAAAAATGACATAGATTCATTTTATTTCTGTGCAAAACCTTCTCGTAAATTTATACACTGTGTTTCACAGTTTGGATTCGTTCTATGTAGGTACTTACGTCAAAGTGTCATCAGTGTAGGTCCATGTCTGTACAAATAGGCATTCGTCACTGAGGTGATTTCAGAATTGGACCCATATTTCTTCTCAGCATGAAATTTTTTCAGGTTTGGAAAGAAACTGAAATCTGAAGAGGCCAAGACTGGTAAATAGGGTGTACACGGCACAACTTCAAACTTCAATTCATGTATTTTAACATCACACTGAGAACTTTTGTGACTGGAAGCGTTGTCTTGATGAAGCTGAACTTTCTTCTTCGCACTCCTGGGCCTATTTTCCTTAATTTTTTGCTTACTAACTGGTCCAGAAGGTTAGAATGATATTCGGCGTTAATGGTCCTGTTTTTTTCTAGATACCAACAAGATTCCTTTAGCGTCCCCCCAAAAAACTGTGGCCATGTTCTTTTCTGCAGATGGACCGCATTTCATCTTTTTCGGCGTTGGTTCTCCCTTACCTATTCACTGTTTCGATTTCGGGACAAAAAGTCTGTTGGGCTAGACTTCGTAGAATGTCAAACATTGTTCCGATACCATCACGAGTTGCCGTTTTTGATCGTAACAGTGGTCAGCAAACGCGGCACCCACCTTGCTGACAATCTTCTCAACCCCAAGACTTCAGTTAGGATGTGATGCGCCCTTTACTTTCGAAATGCCAGCAATCTCAGCTACCTCTGTCAGTTTGTAATGGTTTTGTGGAATTTTTTGGATGATTTCTTCGTGTTTAACCGATTTTTTGTCTTCCAGAATGCTTAGCATTTGAGTGCTCGTGCGACCACGGTTGAGGTCCGCTACCTACGTTTTGATGATAAATACGAACAAATATTATCATGGTTTGCACTTCGATTTATTGCATATTTGAAAAAGTCACAGCTTAAAAACAACACAAAGTAGGTCTGTCAAATTTTTTGGGTTATACTAAGGTCAGATAGCATTTCAAGATGGCCTAGTCAAAATGGCGCTGCTAGCGCCATCTCTTGGGGAGGTCGGAAACTTATCAGCCCTCCTCTTGTTACATGATTTTTTTTGATCTGAAAATAAGTTCTGAGTTTCAGATTCCACCAAGCTCCAGTTTTCAGTTCCGGAGATTCAGAATTGGGCATATTCCAAAGTTTATGTATTTGTGAATATTTAATTTTTCTTAAAATTTATCTAAATTTTGCAAGATTTTTGTAAATAGACGCAAAATAGGAAATAATCCTTTTAACACATCTAGAAAAATGGAAAAACACAAAGTATTAGAAAGAGTGAAACTTAAAAATAATAATGATATATACCATGGTTCTACTTAGAATGCTTTTGTTAATGCAATACGAAATACTGTTAGATAGTAGTGAAGTTAAATTCATTCATAGCATTTTAAGTGGTTCCATGCAACAATCTACAGTGTGTTAGTGAGGACAAAATGCAGGAGCATGCACTGGCCTACTTATCTGAAGAATGTAGCCATACTGTGGGCAACACCTTGGACAATTGTTCCCTCCAATCTTCAACACATAACTTTAACCTGCATAGCGGTGCATCCAGTTAACCGTAATCTTCCCTTCACTATTTCATGCATTCCATTTTTTTATTATAATAAATTTATATTTTATAACTTTATATAAATAGATAAATAAATAAATAATATTTATTTGTGTTATTCAAGATATCTATTGTCACAATACATGTTACATTTTCTTACCATTTTAAAAGATAGTAATAATGATGTATTAATTTTCGAAATTAAGCTTTTCTCGAAAATGAGGCCCATGAATATAAATGAAATGTTTTAGAAAATGAACTATATATATATATATATATATATATATATATAATTGAGTCAATGTCTAACCATTATTTCAAAAAGGAATTATTTAAAATATTCCGTCCGTTTAAATATTACACGAGGAATCGTCACGAAAATAAAATTTGAGAACGGGAGTAAAAGAGTGAGTTGTGTGAGTGTTTCACGCCAGATTTTTTTTCTTTTCACATCACATTCATAACCCAGTATATATAGGGTGACCAGAGTTATATGCTCCACCCACTTTTTTTTTAAACGGCGGGAAATTTCGAAAAAATAGAAAACACGTATTTAATCATTTTTAGTCTAGTTTATTTTCAGTGATTGATCCATTTTTTTATACCCCAATATCCCGAGATACAGCATCCAACTTTTTTTTTTCAAATGGAACATTATATTTTTTTTTGCATATTTTTATAGTACTTGAGCTCCTACAAAAAAAAAAAAAAAAAATTAATCGGTTAGGTTTTACAAAAGTTATGGTAATTTAAAATATGAAAAACAAATTTCAGTTTAATGCCAAAATCACCTTATTTTTTCTTTAAAGAAGCTCTTCAAACTGGGCACCATCAACGGATAGGCAAGCCAAAGCTCTGGACTCCCACGCTCTGTTTGTTGCAGCACTTAGGTGGCAAAGTCAACATCTAGGCAGGCTAGAGTTATTCGACGTTCCAGATCTTCGACTGAAGCCACGGGATTAAGGTTACTGTACACTTTATTTTTTAGATATCCCCACAAAAAATGCACAATTTTATGGACTGATGAATCAATGTTTACCAACAATGGCCTTCTTAATCGTTGGAACTTTAGAATATGGGCTGAAGAAAATCCACAAGTTACCTTCGCCACACGCCATCAGGTTGTGTTTTCTACAAACGTTTGGTGTGGAGTTTTAGGAAACCAACTAATCGGCCCATACTTCTACAGAGGGAACTTAACTGGTGAAAGGTATCTAACTTTTTTAAGAGACATTTTGCCAGTTCTGCTTGAAGATGTTCCTCTAAAACGTCGGCTTGATATGTATTTACAACAAGATGGTTGCCCGGCACATAATGCGAGAGTTGTTCGACGTTACCTGGACAGAAATTTCCACGAAAAGTGGTTAGGAACTCATGGTCCGATCCAATGGCCACCTCGATCTCCGGACTTAACCCCAATGGACTATTTTTTGTGGGGATATCTAAAAAATAAAGTGTACAGTAACCTTAATCAGTTGAACAGCTTCTTTAAAAAAAAAATAAGGTAATTTTGACATTAAACTGAAATTTGTTTTTCATGGTTTGAATTACCATAACTTTTCAAAAACCTAACCGATTTAAATTTTTTTTTTATTTTTTTTTTTTTAGGAGCTCAAGTACTATAAAAATATGCAAAAAAATATATAATGTTCCATTTGAAAAAAAAAAGTTGGATGCTGTATCTCGGGATATTGGGGTTTAAAAAATGGATCAATCACTGAAAATAAACTAGACTAAAAATGATTAAATACGTGTTTTCTATTTTTTCGAAATTTCCCGCCTTTTAAAAAAAAAGTGGGTGGAGCATATAACTCTGGTCACCCTGTATATAACGAACTTAGGGGGCAGTAGTGTGGTGGCCGAAAACGGGACAGCAGGTTGCGAGGAAGAACCTCTCTGCGCTGCAAAGGCTGGCGTTCTTGCTGATTTCGGGGGCATTCTGTAGTGCCCCAACGGTTGCACTGGAGGTACGGCTGGGGTTGCCTCCGCTACATCTTTTAATACAAGAGGAGGCGAGGGCTAGCGCGTACAGACTATTGAACAATGGCAAAGAAGCTCCCTAGCCAAACGACATTATTCAGAAGGGTGACCCTGGGCCCTATCTTTAAGATGTCTGGAGAGGAGTGCTGTCCAACATTCCACTTTGAGCTCCTCCCCTTCCATGTGATATTTACGTCACGATCGGAATGGGCTAAAAGTTGGGAAAAATGGGGTCAAACTGGGGGATCTTGGTACAGGGATGGGACCGAAACGGCCTGCGAAACTGGAGCCGGAATATATGGAGTTGAGCCGAAGATACGCATTGCGAGCACCCTCGGTGAATACTCCACGGTTTTCCAGGCTGAAGTTTATGCAATAAAGATCTGTTGCTGAGGAGAATTTGGTATGGCTCTAGGAATAGAGAGACATGCATCTTCTCGGACAGCCAGGCTGCGCTGAATGCACTTCAGGCATTCAGAATTACCTCTTCCCTGGTCAGGAAGTGTAGAGACTCCCTGAAGGTAATATTCCAGCACAACAAAGTTCTGCTAGTATGGGTGCCAGGGCATAAAGGGATTAAAGGTAACGAAATAGCCGACTAACTGGCCAGGGAGGGAGCGAATGCTCCCTTCTGTGGGCCGGAACCTGTTCTGGAAATAGCCAAAAGCATGGCGAGGGCGTCTCTGAGAGAATGGACTCGGAGAGAGCATCATCGTTACTGGCGGTTAAGTTCTGGGGCAAGACACGGTAAAACGGTCATGCCAGAGCTGTGTAGAAGAAGAACTCCAGACACCCTGGCTCTAAGCAGGTATCAGATTTCTCTAACAACGGGCCTGTTTACTGTGTATGGTAGGTTCAAGAAACATCTGCACAAGGTGGGACTGGTGCATGTAGAGCCCTTGTGCAGACTGTGTCAGGAGGAGGAGGAGGAGGAGACGGCCACTCACCTACTATTTGATTGCGTTGCAATAGGCAGATTGCGGTACGAGATTTTCGGCACGTTGAGACGGAGGAAATCGTACTCCAAGAAGGACTGGTGGGAAAGGTTATGGACCTCATGAAGAGGGGCTTCCAATGAGCGATTCGAGGGGTTGGCACAATAAACCTCAATGGAGGACTACAGTGCCTGGGTTTGAGTCCCCCCCCTGCATCATTCTAATTCTAATTCTAATATATAACGAACGGAGACGTGGTCTAGAATCAGTTACACCCGATCATACGCCACCAAAATATTTTTTTGCAAAAAATGAAAAAACACACACAAAGTGGACTATCGTTTAACTAAACACAAAATATGTATTAAGTCTATTTAAATGTATTATTTATTGCATTCATTAGTATAATGTTGAAATCAAATCTTCTAAGTTTCTTCATGGTCGCAATAAAGCTATAAAGTAAAGATACAACACCACAAAAACAAACAATTAACGGATCCAGGAAACAAGCTTCATGGTTATAATGAATTGTCGGTTTCTTTCAAGATCAGTGCAAAGAAACAGAGTTACTAACTCCCGATAAGATATATAAGCATACCCAGTTTTACCCCGCTACACGGTTCTACCCCATGTTTCCCAACATTAACATTTCATACGTATTACAACTATTAATTTTACTGCGAAGTACTTTATAGGGAAGCATAATACTACTCCCCCCCCCACCAAAAAAACCAAGAATTCAATTTTTCGGGGAAAATGTTTCAAACAACAAATGGTAAGTATTTGTGTAATCTAGATAGTGTATGAATTTAATGGAAATTGTTGAAACCGATTTTGTGAAAATTTAGAATCACTAAAAAAAATCTGGTGTGCCACTCTCACACAACTTTCTCTTACTCCAGTTCTTAAAATTGTAATTGACAAATTACAATTTATAGTTAATGTAGCAAATTTATGAGGTCATATGCGTCGAAAACTGAAAAGAACTGTTCAGTAAAAGCGCACTTCCGGTTTACTAATTCTTTCTTGAAACTCGCAATACTGGCCATCTATTTATTTCTAATTAATTTTGTTTGGATGATAGAATTGTATAATCAACTATGATAGCACTTTAGAGAAAAGCATAACACTATCCTCCTCTAAAAGTGACCTTAAATGAATTTTCCCAAAGAAATGTTATGAATAAAAGTTGTAGTTCATTGTATGTCTAATTCATATATGATGTTTTAAGAAAATCGTCGGAGCCATTTTTGAGAAAATCGCAAAAAAGTGAAAAAAGTCATTTAGTAAAGGTGGTAAAGTAAACGCACTTTCGGTTTTATGATTTGTTTCAAACTTGGAATGTCAACTACATATTTATTTCTAATTAATATTATTTAGCTGATAGAATTATGTATAAACTGAAGTAGCACTTGAGAGGACAACCCACTCACCCCCTCCCCCAAAAGTGTGTAATCTAAAGAGTGTGTAAACTAAATTTGCTCTGTGCAAGTCTGTGTTGTCACACTGTCTGAAAAACGCATCCTGAAGATGGGCGAACGCCCGAAACCGGTCGATGACCACAAAATGAAGCAGGCTACCACGGAAAATGTTTCTGATAGTAAACTTGTACTTCGGTTGAGGAATTTTGACAGAGAACGTACTGTCAGATCTCTCATGGTGATACCCACATCACCATCATATCAAATTTGAACTTTCTGCAATTTTTTTTAGTTTTTGAGCTATGCTATTCACATACACACAAACACACAGTCCATTTTCTAAAAACCATTTTTTTTTTTGACTCAGGAGTGCCTAAAACGGTAAAAACTCGATATCGAAAATTTGACACAATTACAATACATTCTCTTACTGAGGAGTAAGAGAAAGTAAAAAAAAAAAAAATCAAATTAAACTATGATTATTGAGTACCAGTAAGTTCTCTATTTCTTACAAACTCACATGATGTCGACATACTCAAACCTTTCTAAAAATCCTACAAAATAATCCCCATACTGACTTCTGAAAGTAACTAAAATAATTTTTATATAAATAAAAACGCTTGGCTTGTCTGGCGGTGACTGGAGCGTTTCGGACTACACCGACCGCATCTATGGAGACTTTGTTAGGGATTCCACCTCTTTTTGTGGAGGTGAAAAACCAGGCAATGAAAGCCTGTTATAGAATTAAACAGGCAGGTTTTTGGCAGGGTAAGCGATATGGTCATTCTACCATTTATCGTGAGATGCTTTTAAGGATTCCCATAACAGGTTTCCCTTCTGATAGGAATTTGAAGACTTTTGTCTTTGGTCATTCCTACAGGGTTAGGTTGCCTTCTAGGGAAGATTGGTTAACCCTGGGTCCGTCTGGTGTGATTCCTGAGAATTATCTCCGATGCTACACGGACGGTTCCAGGATGGATGGTAGGTCTGGGGCTGCCGTCTATTTTGAGACTGGAGATCATTTGGTGGCGCCTCTTGGTGAGTGGGCCACCGTTTTCCAGGCTGAGGTTTATGCAATTCTTTGCTGTATTTTGGATGAGAGGGTGCGTAACACTAATTTAAAAGGTGTTTGTATCTGCTCGGATAGCCAGGCTGCGTTGAAGGCGCTTAATTCATGTGTCTTCACTTCCAGATTGGTGTTGGAATGTTCTAGAAGACTGGAAGATCTTTCTTCATTAAAGGATGTGCTTCTGGTCTGGGTTCCAGGTCATATGGGAATTTTTGGGAATGAGGAGTTGGATAGGTTTGCCAAATTAGGTGCCTCTCTCCCTTTGATTGGTCCAGAGCCTGCTGTTGGTGTGTCTTCTGACAATGTTTGTCGGGCTTTCAGACGTGGATGACCTCACAGTACTCATCCTTATGGATGAGTGCAGTGGGTTGTCGGCAGTCTAAAATGCTCATTGGGGGCCTGGACGGAGCTTTGAGTAGTGGGGTCCGATGTCTTTCACGGACCTCCCTCAGGTATCTGGTTGGATTCCTCACTGGGCATTGTGGTTTAAGGAGACATCTCTATATAATGGGACTTGTGCCTGACCCTTTTTGTAGAGTTTGTGAAACTGAGGAGGAAACACCCATGCATTTGATGACGAATTGTTTGGGTTGTGAGGAGATCAGGTTTAGGACCTTCGGCCGGAATAGGATGTCGGTAGAGGATCTTAAGCTATGTCTTTTTAAGGTTTTGGTCCGATTTGTTCGGTCTGTGGTGAAACTTAGATGGGTAAAACCTGGGACTGGACTTTTGTTCCAGACCCAGTAGTTGTTATTCTTTAGGGGTAGCTATATGGGCCCAGAGAGGGTTTGGATAGCGTAGGGTTTCGCTCTTCCCTTTCTTGAATAATAATAAACCATAAAGAAGCTCTGATATTGTACAGTTTTCTGTTTAGGATTTTAAAGATGAGGCATGCTGTGATGGGAAAGTGAATTATATATCTATATAAGTAAATTTAAATTTAGATTATTCTATCTCCTTTAATTTGATGTACATACATCTGTTTTACTTATTGTATCATTTCGTGCAATTGTAAATGCCCAATAAAAAAGTTATAAAAAAAAACAACACAGGAATGTCAATTAAGTTGCTGAGAATAACGTTGATACATAGATTTAATAATTTTTATCGCTCAACAACATTGAATGTCTTTCACGGACTTCTCTTAGGCATCTGGTTGGCTTCCACATTGGGCATTGTGGCTTAAAGAGACATCTCTAATCTATGGGGCTCATGCCTGACTCCTTTTGTAGAGTCTGTGAGATGGAGGAGGAAACACCCATGCATCTAATGACGGATTGTTTGGGTTGTGAAATGATTAGGTTTAGAACCGTGGCCGGAATAGGATATCGGTAGAGGATCTTAAGCTGTGTCCTTTTAAGGTTTTGGTCCGATTTGTTCGGTCTGTTGTGAAACTTAGATGGTTAAAACCTGGGCCTGGATTTTCATTCTAGTCCCAGTGGTTGTTATTCTTTAGGGGTAGCTATATGGGCCCTGGTGGGCTTTGGATAGCGTAGGGTTTTGCACTCCCCTTTTGCGAATAATAATAATAATAATAATAATAATAATATAAATAAATATAAATTTATTGAATGACATCTTACACTATAAAAAGTTTATTTTCAAAATGCTTGAAAATTTAATTGATAGTAAATAATTAAAAAAAAAATAAAATAAAATAAAAACAAGAATAAAAAAAATGCTACAAATTTAGATAACACTAAAAGTTACTTGACCTTAAAATTCTTTTACACTTTTAAACATGCACTTAAGGAAATAAAACTATTTAAAAGAGAAAACTAATGCGGAAGTACATTAGGTATTGTATCAAGAGGAAGTGGTTAATCTTTAAAAGAATAGAGTGGTTACACCGTTAGAATAGTACGGATATTTAATTCTTTTTTCCAATTTATTTTGTTTAATAAGGAACGTCCAATAATAAAGCGCGTTTTATTTAATATTGTCGTTTTAAGAGAAGATTTAGGAAGTGTCAAATTTTTGAACTGAATTTTCGCCGGTAAGGCATGATCATGTATTCCCAGAATAATAAAACAAAAGCATTAGCAATAACCCTTAATTTGAAATATTTTTCATTTTAAGATATTCTGACGTTCTGGGTCTTTAGTTTCCTTTTTAATGATACGAGTATGTAATATTAAGGCCTACTATATAATTTCGGAGATAAAGATATTAATTTTTTTCGCATGTAAGGAGAGACCAGCTCTATGTTCAAAGCCCTCAGCACAATTAAAGAGCTAAAATATTGTTGAGTTAAAAACTTGTGCTTGTATAGTGTGCTTGGTGCTCTACTGTCATAAATCTCGTATATTACGCAATCTATCGTCATGATTCTCGTATAATATGCAATCTACCGTCATGATCGTGATTTAGTATGGCTCTTTACCACAAAAATTAAAATTAATACTATTATTTTCAAAACATTTATTATCAAGGTTGAACTTTATTTACTCATGGTCAAGCCTCATGACGGTAAGCGCGCAAAAATGATATAACAGTGAGCCACATATTTTCGAGTTTGGTCGGCTAAGGGTTTTTTTTTGGGGGGGGCGGCAACGGGTGGTATGGAGGGCGGAGCCCTCTAAAAATAGAAAAATAATACTATTATTATTATTATTATTATTTGTCTGTGGGGAGGGACCAAACCTACGCTATCCAAAGCCTCACTGGGCCTCAAGAAAAACAACAAACTGCGTCTAGAATAAATATCCAGATCCGGGTTTAATACATCTAAGATTCACCGCAGTCCGAACAAATCGGACTATAACCTTAAGGGGAAAACTGGCCTAAGTTCTTCCACAGACATCGTGCTCCGACTAAAGTCTCCTAATCTCCTCGCATCCCAGACAATCTTGCATAAAATGGATGGGCGTTTCCTCCTCTGTCTCACAGACTCTACAAAATGGATCCAGCATGAGCCCCCACAATTTCCAGTAAGGGATCCAACCAGATGCCTGATAGAGATCCATGAAAGACCGAGCAACTGAATGCTCTAATAAAGGTTATACTTATTAGAGGAGAGCACATATTCTATACAGTAGATAACATTGAAGCCTGATAGAGCGCACACTATATTGGCACCAAATCTTTTATATGAACCAAAGATTCCGAATAACTTAATGACTTATTTGAAACAAATAATTGAAAACAATTATAATGCATTTACTTTGGTATAAACAATTATTTAATACAGTTCAGCTTGGATGTGGTTCTCAGTGAGGGCTCCAAGTCTATTCAACATTTCTATGTAAGGAATTGTGAACAACATCCGCAAAAACCCAGGAAGGATTATTTACAACACATGGCTTATATCGATGATGTTGAAATCTCGGCAAGAACAATTCAATCATTGACAGAGCCGCCAGTAGAGTTTGAAGGAATAGCAAACAGCTGTGTAGCCTAATGTGTCAAAAACAACTTATGTAAGAAAGACGCGAGAATCTACCATTAGGCAAAAGGAAAGTATATAATGGATGTGAGAAGAAGAGAGAGAGAATGGGTTTTAGAGAAATAAACTAGAATATATGCTGAACACTATATAATTAAATGAATTCACGTACTGTAAGGACTGTTCAAGTATATAGAAGTTAGGTAGCGAGAGATATAGACTGAGTGATGAGAAAGGTAGTAGAAGGTTGCTGACTGGTTGTTAACTGGTAGTAAACTGTTCCCTTGTAGGACTAGGTACATATACAGAGTCTCCCACTCTAATCTGGCCTCAATAGCGAGTAACTAGATTATCAATTTTGCATTTCTCTCTGTTCTTCGGATCCTATTACAGCATGAAGGTCATCTCTTTCGTTAGTACATGACATCAATTATCTTCTCAATTTTTATTAGTCCTTAGGATAGGTTCATATTTATTTTTACTTCCCAACTCTTCTATTTTAAGCTCTATCATTGACACTTCCGTCAGCTGATATAGGGCGATGCCTATAGATCTGCACTTACATAATACAACTATTTACAACTTCCTCCAAATCAAGCCCCTTGAGGTAAAAAAAAAGTTTATAACATATTTGTATATGTAAAAACAGAATATCTAAAAAAACGGAAAGTCTGCGGGAAGGTCAAACTTGAATTTCCGGTTAGGTCAAAATCTGTTAACCAGAGTATAACTACTTTACAACAATTTTATTGTTTCATTTTTTGCGATTCCTTCGTAAAAAAAATCTGGTGTGAAACATTCACACAACATTCTCTTACTCCAGTTCTCAAAATTATAATTGACAAAGTTTATAGTTTGTGTACCAAATTTAATGAAATCGTCGAAAACTGTTCAGTAAAAGCGCACTCCCGGTTTATTAATTTTCTTGAAACTCGGAATTTTGGCCATCTATTTATTTCTAACTAATTTTGTTTGGATGATAGAATTGTATTATCAACTATGATACCACTTTAGATGAAGGTGTAACCCCAGCCCTCCACCAAAAGTGCCGTTAAATGAATTTTCCCAAGAAATGTTTCAAATAAAAGTTGTAGTTCATTGAATGAGCAGTTAATATATCACGTTTGAAGAAAATAGTTGGAGCCATTTTTGAGAAAATCGCGAAAAAATGAAAAAACTATTTAGTAAAGCTGTAAAGTAAACGCACTTCCGGTCATTCGATTTTTTTCAAACTCGGAATTTCAACAACATATTTAATTCTAATTAACATTATTTAGATGATAGAATTGTTTAATAAACTGAAATAGCACTTTAGATGAAAACCTATTCCCTCCCCTCCCCCAAAAGTTCCCTTCAATGAATTTTAAGAAGAATGTGCTTGAAGTTTTTTATTTTCTTTTACTCCTAGTAATAGGAAGTGTTTTGTTATCGTGTCAAATTTTCGATATCCAGTTTTCACCGGAAATATCCGTGTAGAGGTCCCCTGAGTACAGAAAAGTGGGTTTTAGCAAATGATGTGTGTGTGTGTGTGTGTGTGTGTGTGTGTGTGTGTGTGTATGTATGTATGTATGAAAACAGCACAGCTCAAAAACGAAAAACCGTGAAATGTTGAAACTTGATATTCCGTTTAGGTATCACCATGGGATCTGACAGTACGTTATCTGTCAAAATTCCTCAACCGGAAGTACCGCTTTACTAGTTGGGTTTTCTACTTTTTTGCGCTTTTCTCAAAAATTGACTCCGAGGATTTTCTTTAAACTTCTTATATGAACTACACTTACAACTTCTTATATGAGCTACAACTTTTATTTGAAACATTTCTCCAGGAAAATTCATTTAAGGACACTTCTTGGGTACGTTTTTGTCTAAAGTGCTGAAGTTCATTATAAATAAAATGCTCATATTTCATTATACAATTATACCATCCAAACAAAATAAATTACAAATAAATAGACGGCTAAAATTCCGCGTTGCAAGAAAATTAGTAAACCGGAAGTGCGCTATTGCTGAACATTTTTTACAGTTTTCGACGAATTTCATAAAATTTGGTACACTAACTATAACATTTGTGAATTATCATTTTGAGAACTGGAGTAAGAGAAAGTTGTGTGGGTGTTTCACACCAGATTTTTTTCGGATTGGTTGCTGATTTAATGTATCCCGATGCCCTCGAATCATTTTCGATCAATCCAGTCACTATCAATGAGACTTTTTCCTATCATTTCCTTTCCTATGTCTTCTTTCCTCTTTCTTTGAAAGCAACCTCTCCTACTTTTTCCTACCGGTTTTTTGACTCGCTAATTTTTGGTCATCTAGTTGCTTTCATCTTCATAACGCCTGACAATACCCTTTTAGTCTCCTGGTGCCAACATCATGAACAAGGTTGCTCTCTATTTCAACCCTTATTACCCAGGTTTTAACCATCTAAGTTTCACCACAGACCAAACAAATCGGACCAAAACCTTAAAAGGACACAGCTTAAGATCCTCTACCGATATCCTATTCCCGCCGAAGGTTCTAAACCTAATCTCCTCACAACCAAAACAATTCGTCATCAGATGCATGGGTGTTTCCTCCTCAGTCTCACAAACTCTACAAAAGGGGTCAGGCACGAGTCCCATTATATAGAGATGTCTCTTTAAACCACAATGCCCAGTGAGGAATCCAACCAGATGCCTGAGGGAGGTCCGTGAAAGACATCAGTCCCCACTACTCAAAGCTCCGTCCGGACCCCCAATGAGCATTTTAGATTGCCGACAACCCACTGCACTCATCCATAAGGATGAGTGCTATGAGGCCATCAATGTCTGAAAGCCTGATAAACATGTGCCAGAAGACACACCAACAGCAGGCTCTGGACCAATGAAAGGGAGAGAGGCGCCTAATTTGGCAAACCTATCCACCTCCTCATTCCCAAAGATTCCCATATGACCTGGAACCCAGACCAGAAGCACATCCTTCAGAAGAAAGATCTTCCAGTCTTTTAGAACATTCCAACACCAATCTGGAAGTGAAGACACATGAATAAGCGCCTTCAACGCAGCCTGGCTTCCGAGCAGATACAAACACCTTTTAAATTAGTGTTACGCACCCTCTCATCCAAAATACAGCAAAGAATTGCATAAACCTCAGCCTGGAAAACGGTGGCCCACTCACCAAGAGGCGCTACCAAATGATCTCCCGTCTCAAAATAGACGGCCGCCCCAGACCTACCATCCATCCTGGAACCGTCCGTGTAGCATCGGAGATAATTCTCAGGAATCACACCAGACGGACCCAGGGTTAACCAATCTTCCCTAGAAGGCAACCTAACTCTGTAGGAATGACCAAAGACAAAAGTCTTCAAATTCCTATCAGAAGGGAAACCTGTAATGGGAATCCTTAAAAGCATCTCACGATAAATGGTGGAATGACCATATCGCTTACCCTGCCAAAAACCTGCCTGTTTAATTCTATAACAGGCTTTCATTGCCTGGTTTTTCACCTCCACAAAGAGAGGTGGAATCCCTAACAAAGTCTCCATAGATGCGGTCGGTGTAGTCCGAAACGCACCAGTCACCGCCAGACAAGCCAAACGTTGGATTTGTTCCAACAGCTGCCTAGCAGATCGTGTTTCAATGCGACGCCACCACATCAAAGCCGCATATTTATTTAATTGGTGAGCGAAATAAAATTCATTGGGAATGAGCCGCATAAAGATTCCTCTATTTTTTTAAAGAAAAATTCACTTAAACGGTTTTTTTTCTGTGAGCGATACTTTACAAGTTATGAATGAAATCATGATTCTTATAAGAAATTGCAAAATGATAATAGGTGTATCAGAATCAAGCCGGGATTGCATCTGTAGGTAAACTAAAGCAGAGAATATTATATTAGATGCCTGTAACTCGGTTAAACCCGAGTCTAATTTCTTTGACCGTAAGATACAATTGGCAGGACAGAGCATGCCTATGCATCTCTATGGTGGAGGCCAGTTCGAGCAAGATCTATTATTAATGAGGACTAAAATTTATAATAAAATAGTACTTTTCTTCATATCATTTTGAAACTTCTTATAAGAATCATGTTTTCATTCATAACTTGTAAAATATCGCTCACAAAAAAAAAAAAAAACCGCTCAAGTAAATTTTTCTTACAAAAAATAGAGGAATCTATTTCTTAAATAAAAACCACAGCTCCCCATTTGAAAAAATGAAATTGATGCCTGTAGCTCGCTTTTGGAAGCATCAAAACAAATTTGCAAATTAAATTTGGATTTCTAACAAAAAACTAAGGGGACACATATTTTTTAGTTTTTTTCTAGTTATCTTAGTTTCGGATAAAAAAAGTCGTTATCCATTTACCTTGGTACCACCTTGTATATATTGACCACTATATATTGAGCATAACATACATTATATTTAAATTCATAAATTACTAGACTCTTAATTAAAGGATCGGAAGTAAAGTCCATTAAAAAAAAGCAACTATGAACATATATTCACCCTAAGAATTACTTTGCAACAATCGTATGTGGATGGATATACTCCAACCAGTGTGTGACGAGACATTTAACATTTAATACTCCTGTATCATTTCTTTATTTTCTTGTTCATTATCTATTATTTAAAGGAGATATTGAAAGTTCCCACCGTTTTACGGTATATGGAATAGTTTAACCAGTGCGAGAGCCGCAAGGAGATCGACACTATTCAAAATGTTAAATGCACAATGGGTGACCTACAATAAGGAGTCATATATGTCTCGTGTCGCAGTGAATGTGTTAAATGGAACTACAATATGGTTAAGTGTAGTGGTAAGTGAAACTTAAGTGAAAAACGTTAGTTAGTTCATATAAGTATATATATTTTTGTAAATATATATATTTTTTTTATTTACTTTATTTCTAGATTTCCTAGGAGTAATTGTGGGTTTATGGTGGATCTGTCATGCAATCTGTAAAGTAGCCACATTCAACTGCCTGATCCTAAAATCAACGTGTGTAATCTACAGTTCATCACCATCTTATTAACTTTCCCAGGAAGAAAATTCGTCAACCATAATTGTAATAATTGAAGTAAGGAGATTTTTTTTATTATTTCTTCTATAAACCAAAGTTTGGTTATCAAAAATTTATATTTCTTTGACATTTGTTAATCTGGTTACTTAATCAAATTCATTATTTAAAAAATATAATGGGTGAGCGAAATAAAATTCATTGGGAATGAATTGAATACGTTATACTATGCTGTAGCTTTAATTTTTAATTATATATTTTAAAGTTAAAATAAATATAAGTTCAGATAAAAAATTATTTGCACTTAATCAGCAAACCATGCTGATTTCTTTGTTGTGTGGTAAGAAATTCGCTTTAACTTCACCTTTTTTCCTCGAATTTATTATTCAAATTAGAAGATCATCCAGAAATCTATATTTTCGGTATTTAATATATAAATATAAATTGACCGCCACCAGCGTACAATAATTTAATTTCGGAGGGAGGTACCTTGATAATAATTTACTAATATATTGGGCTGTGTCTTAAGTGTAGAGAGGGGGGTGACCTAACGCATTATCTTACTCTCCAGTAGTCACAATGTAATACTCGTACTTTCTAAGTCGTAATGCAGCATAAGTAAATCTGTCTATACAATTCATGCCAGTTCGGTTGCTCATAATTGTGAAAATTTAAGTTTGTCACTTCTGGTTTTCCGGGGTAATGTCGCTACGATGGTTGTCTTGTTGGCTGAGTGGCTTCCGGCCAGCATGGCCTCATTATGAAATCACATGGTTGTTACTTCCGGTTGAGTTTCCAGCCATGCAGCTTTTGGAAGCCTTTTTAATTGTTATCTACCCATTATCATCAACCAAGTAGCAGTGTATGGGTGAAGACTCAATAGTTGGATTTACATAAGAATTATTTCCTTATTTCTATTTTTTCCTCTCCCCTTTTCCTCGATATGGGGCTATGGGGATACATGGGTCTTCCAACGCTGGCAATCAGGGATTCTGCGTTTCAAGGATTCTGCGTTATTCCTCTTTAATGAAGATTTTATTGAAAGTGATAAAAAATTTAATAAATTGTTCCCACTTGTGCAAGGGCTTCTTTCCCAGCTGCTTCTTGTGCAGGGGCCACAAAAGGGCCAATTACTATTTGTCCAGATTTTTTAAAATTTAATTATATATTAAATTATATAATTATAAATTTTTTAATTTCCCTTTTGTTCACCAATTATTATATTGTACACATAGTAAGTACACTCAGTATTTTCATTCAATATATTTTTATTTTTTTGCTGTATTTATTAAACACAATATATGGTAGAACAGTACATACAGGGTGACCAGAGTTATATGCTCCACCCACATTTTTTTTAAACGGCGGGAAATTTCGAAAAAATAGAAAACACGTATTTAATCATTTTTAGTCTAGTTTATTTTCAGTGATTGAACCATTTTTTTATACCCCAATATCCCGAGATACAGCATCCAACTTTTTTTTTCAAATGGAACATTATATTTTTTTTTGCATATTTTTATAGTAATTGAGCCTCTAAAAAAATTAAAAAAAAAAAAATTAAAATCGGTTAGGTTTTCAAAAGTTATGGTAATTTAAAATATGAAAAACAAATTTCAGTTTAATGTCAAAATTACCTTATTTTTTCTTTAAAGAAGCTCTTCAAACTGGACACTATCAACGGATAGGCAAGCCAAAGCTCTGGACTCCCATGCTTTGCAGCACTTAGGTGGCAAAGTCAACATCTAGGCAGGCTAGAGTTATTCGACGTTCCAGATCTTCGACTGAAGGCATGGGATTAAGGTTACTGTACTCTTTATTTTTTAGATATCCCCACAAAAATGCAATTTTATGGACTGATGAATCAATGTTTACCAACAATGGCCTTCTTAATCGTTGGAACTTTAGAATATGGGCTGAAGAAAATCCACAAGTTATCTTCGCCACACGCCATCAGGTTGTTTTTTCTACAAACGTTTGGTGTGGAGTTTTAGGAAACCAACTAATCGGCCCATACTTCTACAGAGGGAACTTAACTGGTGAAAGATATCTAACTTTTTTAAGAGACATTTTGCCAGTTCTGCTTGAAGATGTTCCTCTAAAACGTCGGCTAGATATGTATTTTCAACAAGATGGTTGCCCGGCACATAATGCGAGAGTTGTTCGTCGTTACATGGACAGAAATTTCCACGAAAAGTGGTTAGGAACTCATGGTCCGATCCAATGGCCACCTCGATTTCCGGACTTAACCCCAATGGACTATTTTTTGTGGGGATATCTAAAAAATAAAGAGTACAGTAACCTTAATCCCGTGCCTTCAGTCGAAGATCTGGAACGTCGAATAACTCTAGCCTGCCTAGATGTTGACTTTGCCACCTAAGTGCTGCTACAAACAGAGCGTGGGAGTCCAGAGCTTTGGCTTGCCTATCCGTTGATGGTGCCCAGTTTGAAGAGCTTCTTTAAAGAAAAAATAACGTAATTTTGACATTAAACTGAAATTTGTTTTTCATATTTTAAATTACCATAACTTTTGAAAAACCTAACCGATTTTAAATTTTTTATTTTTTTAGAGGCTCAAGTACTATAAAAATATGCAAAAAAAAATATAATGTCCATTTGAAAAAAAAAAGTTGGATGCTGTATCTCGGGATATTGGGGTTTAAAAAAATGGATCAATCACTGAAAATAAACTAGACTAAAAATGATTAAATACGTGTTTTCTATTTTTTCGAAATTTCCCGCCGTTTAAAAAAAAAGTGGGTGGAGCATATAACTCTGGTCACCCTGTATAGTATTGATGGAAAACACTAAAGCGTCAGAAAACCTTGAAGCAACTTCAGTAGAGCGGTAACTCAACAAATTTTGATGTTAAAATAGAAGCAATAGACCTTAGACAAAATTTGAAAATTAGTAACGTTAACACAAGGCAATTAGAGGGCACTTGGAGTAAAATATATGAAAGAGAAGACTTTTTGACAAATAACAAAGAGGTACCTGGTCTCTAGATGGTTGTTGCCCAGTGTTTGTCAAACAGAAGTACTTTCAAATCGTTGTGGATCCGTAAGAGTATAATGACAAATATGCCTAAAATTCGACTGGTACCCGTACGCTTGAATTCTGAAGGAATTTTACCTTGCAACTAAAGTTAATTGAATTAGTAAATTTTGCTAATAAATGTACCTGATACATTAAAAATTTATCTGGTCTGTAGGATTGTGGAATCAAATACGTTGAACGAAATAATGAAATGATTAACTTACCAAAAGGTAATATAAAAATGATATAATAGTAATAAACCAATAAACAAATATAGGAAGGCTGGAATGCGCCATCTTTAATATTACCAATTTAGCTCCATGTAAATAATGAATGAAATATTCTCTGTTGCAGGTTGAAATTAGATGTTATTTACCACAAAATATTTACGTTAAAGCACAGTTGAATGAATTGTAACTAATAAGTGGTTAAGTTGTACACATATGGTTTTAAGCCTTAGTCAGTGATTTTACATAAAGAAGTGTAATGAATGTACAGTGATATCGGAATCGTAATGGCATACTGTACGGTTGTAAAATATAATTACGAAGTTGTACCAAGCTGGAACACAAACACTCACACAGAAAACGGTCTGTTGGTGGCATCACCTTGTGTAGTGCGCAGTTGTAACACGCAACAGAGAGTGAAATGAACGGTGAACATCTTTCAAGGATTTGGAGTGAAGATGAAAGGGTGGCAGTATTGCCCAAGGAGTTTATGTGGAAAGTTTTATCCAATTGTCCCTGTTCTGTGCAAGTTCTTTCCATTTGCTCCAATCCAACCTTCACCCACACATAAGTCGACGTGGTAGTCTCACTCACTGCCGGCATGTTTTCAACGTCTCTTTCTTTATGAAGGTCACCAAGTTAACGTCTCTCTAGAGATCTCGAAGCTCTTTGGTTCCTTCTTATTCGCCATACTCCGTTTCGCATATAGGTCCATATATGGCTCCCAGGATTTTGCGATGGCCTTGGCATCGACTGAGAGAGGCCTAAACTTTAGCGTGTTTCTTGAGGTATGGAAACACCTTCTTCCAGCTGCTAGCCTTCACTTGATGTCTTCTTTTATATCATCTACCTAATATGAGTAAGGATTTAATGTTACAACCAAAATTCCGGAGTTTGGAGAAAATTGGTTTACCAGAAGTACGACTTCATTTGCACATATATAATATACTTGCAGTTATATCTGAAAATTGTAACTAGATAATAACCATATTTTTGAAAATAATAAACCATAAATCAAAACTATGCATTAAGAGAAAGTTGTGTGAGTGAGTGTATCACACCAGATTTTTTTTTTTCTTTTTTTTTTTTTTTTAAACAATCATAAATTGTAATATCTATGGAATTTTTTTTTTTAAATATTTTGTTTTTATGAAAGCTTGTTAAACATCAAGAATTTAGGGTTGGTTGTTTTGTTTTTTCTGAAATGTTTCTACTATTTAGAAATTTACGTAACTATTTTGTAATTCAATTTGTAGTGCATGTTTTATAAAATTGATTTTTTTTTAGCGTTTAAAAATATGAATAAAAATGGGTGAGGAAGTGATAGAAAACCAACCAAAATAATATTGATGAATAAAAATAAATATTACACAGTGAATACAAATCATTATGTGAATTACATAATGATAGCCATTACATTCCATTATTTAATAAAAAAAAAAAAAAAAAGTATTAAATAAATAAGATGATAAATATTAATATAAGCAGTCAGTATATTACGTATATTTACTGTTTTTTAACGGTTTATTCATTTTATTTTAACATTATATATTATTTATATTCTGGTTATTGAAGCAATCAATTTATAATTTGTATTTATTTTTTTTGTTTTTGCTTTTGACATAATATAGAAATAATCTTTTTAATTTTTCCGGGCACAGGTTTTTTTTTTTTTTTTTTTTTTATCATTCGGTTCTTTTTATAATAAATGTTCCTAGCATTATGTTTCAAATACCTAGGAGCGTACTAACATGAGAATGGCTATATTGATAGCGAAATAATGGAACGGGTAGAGAGCAGCGAGCAAGATGTTCAACGCCGTTACAAGAGGGTTCTTAAATCGGCAATTGGTGGGAAAGGTGACAAAATTGCTTGTATACAAAAATCACATTCCTTTCAACGATTCACTTACTCTTGCAAGTTTTTTGACATTGACGAGTAGGTGTGTAATTACTCACACATATTTACTTATGGCCACCTCTCCTGTTGTAAATAAAAATAAAAAATTTTATGAGAGGATAAAGCGTATGGAAGATAAAGTGACCGAACTAAGAGTGATGGTTGCTGTAGACGAGAACGTTGGCTGAAATGAGTGATTTGAAGAGTGTGATATAGATCGTTAGAACTCTTGCTCATTGTAAAATAGTCGATTAGCTAGTGGTGAAGATTCTCTGAGCTGTATAAGGGCATTTCACTCAGAACTGAGTGCTGATAGTATCGCAGAAAGCTAAGTGCAGAATATAAAAGCGGTTTCTTGAATAATTCTTTGATAGTTTTGAGAATAGTAGTAAACACTTCAATGCTTGAATACTATGCACTGATAATGCATAGTTCAAATGCACCTCAAAGGCATGAGCTAACCACTTGAGGTATTCGTCTGGAGTACCAGTCAACATAGAGCCCAGCATTGTGTAGCACAATTTCCTTAAAAGAGGAGGATTATTGCATTACTAAACCTGCGTACCCAAGATACGAAGGTGTTATCTAAATCGAACATAAAGTTTAAATAATTTATTGTGATTTTTTTTCTGATATGGAGATATTTTTTGTCTTTTCATTGCTGACAATGAAGCTAAAAAACATTTCAGTTGATTTCCAAACATGCATTTCTGTTAAAAACTCAATTTAGAAAATTTAATCACAATAATTACTCTTTAAGGATTAAAAGAAAGTAAAAAAGTAAAAAAAAAAAAAAAAATATTGGTGCTTAATTAATGGATACGTGGAAAGTTTTCTGGGTGAAAGACGGCTATCCAAAATTATTATATAGAAGTGAGATGATCAAATGAAAACAAATAGTTCTTGGAACATGAAATTCCCCACCTAGTAGCCCAGATGAGTTCTGAGAAGTGTTCACACAACGATATTAGAGAGGTATAGTTTTATCTGGTAGAGTGAACACGACCCCTGGTATTTCGGCTAGCGGTACAATAACGGAGATCCCATCAACAACAACAACAACAACAACAACGACAACAAACAACAACTATCAGGGTAGTGTAAAAATGGCAATAGTTATCTTTTTTTTTAAGAGAGTGGGGATTAAAACGCAAAACTATTACCATAATATAGCGGTGCCTCAGTCGGTCTGTGTAGTTTTGCTCGATAATCATGAGACCATCTGATTACGTTACTTAAAAAAAAAAAAAAAAAAAAAAGAAAAGTTTACTACTAGTTAGCTACTAGTTAGTAGGTTTTGTTTTGATATAACTGTACTAGCCATTATGCTTTAACACATTAAGTAGTAGGTACTTCTTAGCACAAGAATTTACGGATTGTCTTCGTTTTTTTTTAATATTCTTTCTTTCTTTAGCACAATCTTATGAATAATTACGCAACACTTAGTAATTTATTACTTTCTTTAATTTATTACTATTCAAATTATTAAAGTTGTCATACTGATAGCCACTTTATTATCTCTCTCTATGATGATTTAAGTTTTTAGCAAGATTTTGTTCTTGCTTATACTTAATCAAGAATGCGGGGATTCTCTGATAGTCAGGCCAAACAGAGGGCTTTGAGCAAGCATTGTTGGAGTTCAAAATTTGTGAGCGAATATTGGGAGAAGGCTTAATAACCTAGCTCAGAAAGGAATGTGCTGCTCTTCTGGGTACCTGGACATGCGGGAATAGAAGGCAATGAAAGGGCGGACCGACTGGATAGGGAGGGATCTTCCTTACCTTTCTGTGGTCCTGAGCCCCAGCCCTTGCCGTCATTAAGCGGTTCTATGATAATCAAATTAGACTTTGGGAGACAAGAGTTTTGGAGAAACATTGGGAGGACATGCAGAAGTGCTTCCAGACCAAAAGATATATCAAATAGACTAAGTAGGGGGTTTCGGACTTCCTCTTGTCCTTGAGCAGGAAAAACCTGTGGGACCTTAGTAGGTTAGTGACTGGACACAGATGGGTGGCTAGTTGTAACGGCAAGAGAGAGAACACAGGCCCGACTGAGAGGTGAAAAAAGGCCCTCTCTGGTATTCTCTCACTTAAGCAGGCTAGAGTGGATGAACCTGTATATAAGCGAGTGAGAGACTCGTGTCATATCTCAACTCCCACCTTTTATTCTATAAAAATCATTACAAGTCCAGTGCAGTTTGTGTAAACTTATAGTTATGTTATAACACTGTCTTCATATCTCATCTAATTAATCAATCCTAATTTTTCTCCTCATCAACTCCATTATATTGATGATGTATCGGCAAGAGAGAGAACTTAGGCCCGACCAAGGAATAAAAGCCTTCTCTGGTACTCTCTCACTTAAGCAGGCTAGAGTGGGAGAACCTGTATATAAGCGAGTGAGAGACCTAGATATCTATCAGATTCAACCATATACATCGCATCGTGTCATATTTCACTCCCACCTTTTATTCTATAAAAATCATTACAAATCCAGTGCAGTTTGGGTAAACTTATATTATAACAGTGTCTTCATATCTCGTCTAATTAATCAAACCTAATTTCTCTCCTCATCAACTCCATTATACTAGTCATTTACTTAAAATAAGGAGGTCGTCTGCTCCCTTATGTACGAACTATGATGATGTAGTTCGAGAAACGATGGATCACTATTTATATCAGTGTCCCCGTTTTGCTGGCATTAGGTTTCGGATTTTTGGCAGAGTCTCAAACTCACGGGAAAGCCTGGGAAAGTTAGAGCTAAAGGATATTTTAGAATTTGTACACAGACATAATACCGGGGAAGATATATACCAGACATACACCGGCATACTACAGGGGAAGATTAATTAGGGGTTGAATGGGGGGGGGGAATTTTGGGAGATAAAAGACATATTGGCTTAGGTCCTGTACCGATAGGCACTCATGATTTAATAATAATAATAATAATAATTTTTTTATTTTTATTTGGGGGTAGTAAAATGCATTTACGCATGCCGTGCCGGACTCCCGGAGACTACCGGCCAAGTCCCTCCTCATACGCTGCCATCGGTCACACGCAAAAAAGGTGTGCAAGGCATCATCCCTGCTTCCCGGGCAGTAGAGGCACTCGTCCACCTCAGCCTTCCCCATCCTTTTCAGGTACGCCCTGAAATATCCGTGCCCGCTCAGAAGTTGGGTGAGGTAGAAGCCTACCTCTCCATGCGGTCTTCTCACCCATTCCTTAACTCCCCTGATTAGCTTGGCAGTCTTTCGACCCTGCTGATCGCTCTCCCAGGAGACCTGCCAGTTCTGGAAGGTTTGATTTCGTTTTTCCCTGGAGAGTATTAGAATAATAATAATAATAATAATAACCAAGAGAAATCATAACTTTTGCATTCATACGAAATCCTGTTTTCATTGAATGTTAAAGATGTTAAGTCAGAAATGATATTAAGAGGTAATCTCTTAGAGATCACCTTCAGCAATTTTCCGCTAAAAAATATTTCGAAAAAATAAGACAGGTATATAGGTATGTATAATTAAATATCATTTTTCAATAAGATATAATTAAAGCATTCTTGAAGAACGTCGCTATTCTCGATAAAGGTGATAGACTCCGCCTGAGCAAAACATGGCTCCTTCTGGTCAGGCAAAAGAAGGAAAAAAATGATTGCGTTTTCCGGAGCAAAACAAAGCTACAACTTTGGCAGTAAGGTGATGGAAAACTGGACATAGACCTTGTCACTCGCCAGCCAATCAAACGGAAGGGAGAATTAAGACTCACCAAAGGACTACAATCATTTACAAGCAAGATGAATTTTTCTGGTGAACACTCAGCTCTGAGAGAATTGACATGATCGCAGCAGGCAACAAGATAAAGCTAAAAAATGGAATCAAATGTGCATTATCGTAGATAACTAAGTTTAGTTTTGAGAATTGTAAGAAATATATGTAAAAATAAAATATTAATATTTCATAAAACAATAGTGTTTAAAAATTTATTAATAAAAAATAAATAAATAAATAAATAAAATAGATAAGTTAATAAAAATAAATATAATATATTTAGTTAATACTGTGTATAGGTTACTATTTTTAGGAACAAACTTCATTCATTCTTTAGTTTTTTTTATTTATTTATTTTTTTTCTTCTAATATTCTTTAAAGCAGAGAATGGTGGATAATAAGAAAGAGATAGTAGTTAGAAATAAAGTAAGATAGATAGATAGAACGTTGATAGGACAATGACCCATACCAATATAAGTGTGTCAGCTGTAAAGTTCATTGAACTTTGGCTAGGCCGGAACTAGGACGAGATCCCCACCTCAATGGGACGGGATCCTGGAGAAGCTGTTTAAGTTTGTTCCAAAGAGTTCTGGATTATCTCCTCATATCAACAACATTTCCATTATAAATACAACAATTCCCTCCCCCTCCCCAAATCTCGTGAATATATTTTTTTTATTTTTTCCCACTTTTCTATTTAAATATAATTTTAAATTTGTTTTTCCTTGTCCCTAGCTTCATTGATTTTTTTATTTTATTTTTTTTTATAAGTTTCATGCAGTTGATGATGACAGAATTAATCTATAGAATTTTAATCTGTCCGAAATTTTTTATCAAGATTAAGATATATGAATAAAATTGATAAAAAGTAAAGGTTATTTTCTATTTTCCAACCTGTGAACTACATTATGTTTTTATAAATTCCATTCCTTTTTTAGATAAATTAAATTTTTGTCACCTGTTAGCCATAGTTTGTAAAAAACTACGTACAAGAATCGGATCTTGGTAATTAGAGTTGAAGTTACTTCATCTATAAACTTGGTAACAATTTGTTTGATTAGTTTGATCTCAAAATCACTAATAAATAATAATTTCACAGATAAAGAGTTTAGCTTTATTTTTAAAGCTTACCATGTGTGGTTTTTAAATCATTTCTGATAAGATAATTTAATGAAGTAGAAATAATGCCTAAGTAAGTTAAAGACGCCAAAGTTCCTGTAGAAGTTGCCCATACAGCTAAACCACAATCCAACATAGAACTTCTAGCATTCAGACAATACTCGGTCGGCATGGAACTTCTAATATTCGGCCGGTAGTAGATGATGTGCGCAACTATTTGAGCTTGCCCACAAGGGGCATCTGATGAATGCAGTTACTTGGGGAGTAGCGACCCCAGAGTTACCACAGCTCTGCACTGCATGCACTTCCATCAGAACAGTATACAATTCACTTAAACTACGTACACTGTACACTATACAGCCAAGGACAAACACAGTACACAAACTAAGGTAGGTCCTAGTTAATTGGCGAAAGCCAAGGGAGAAGGAAAGGATTAGCTCAGTGGAAGCATTAGCTAGATTAGCAATGCGGAGGTTCCGGGTTCGATGCTGCCCTTAGATATTTTTTCTTCCTAGGATCCCTTACAACTCACTGTCCGGTGATGGGCATTGTTGTCGGTAGCTAGAGAACACTGCTTGGAGGCCGGTTTTGCGCATGGGAGAAGGCTCCGGGGACCACAACAGAACTTTCAGGTCGCAGTGCAACAACCCCCTACAACAATCTACAGTTGTCCTGATAAAACTATTTGAGTGAACCCACCAAGCAAACTTTAGTTAATGATCAACACAATCATTAACAATTTACCTATTGGACACTCTACAGAAGACTGCGTTCTCTGTGCAAATCCTGACATCTAATTGAGCTACACTCGTTATTTTACAGCCCACTACAAAGAAAAAAATCACACCTTTGTTTGATTGCAAGGTCATGTTGGCGTAGAAAGTAATGATATGGGCGACAATCAGCCAAAGAAAGAAGCAGCGATTCCCTTCATGCCACTGAAACCCTTTTGCAGGATAAACGAACAATCTTTGAAAGAAGAGCTCAGAAATGAAGAGGCACCTAAGAGAGCATTAACTTAGAAAATCTTCCCAATACTAGGCAGGCTAAGTCTCTCCTTGGCAGTTACAACGGAACAAGGTTTGAAGCTTGCATCAGTCAAAAACAAATAGACATTGTGGCTCATAGGTTTACTCACGGGGCATTCATGACTCATCGTGGGGGGAGGGTGCACCTGGGAAAGCTGGGTCTAAAACGCGAGCACAGCTGGGAGAGGAAAATCCAGTACTCTACTGGCGGACTGCGTCGCTTTATCCAGTGAAAATATGGAAGGCTAGGTAACATTCTGGATGCTCCACTCTATATCTTCAGAAAAATAGACCGAGAAAAGGGGTGTTTAGACTTTGAAAATGTCCTCATTCTGGCACGAGTAGAAAGGCACACATAGTTCTTTCAAGGTTGTAATGCACTTATGTCACCCTCGTAAAATTGTATGCAAATGATCTGTTTTGATAGGCAACTGAACGGATCCACAAATAGTGAAATCTGATTACTCATTACCTACTGTAGTGTAAGTCCTACCTGTTTTCAATGTCATGTGATTTGGTGTGGTAGTTGGTTCCGCAGAGCTGGAATGCATCAGAGACATTTTCCGTGGTAGCCTGCTTCATTTTGTGGTCATCGACCGGTTTCGGGCGTTCGCCCATCTTCAGGATGCGTTTTTTTAGACAGTGTGACAACACAGACTAACAGACAACACTAACTAGAGTTAGTGTGAAACTGTTTGCTCTTTACGAGTCTGTGTTGTCACACTGTCTAAAAAAACGCATCCTCGCATCCAACACAACTAAAAGATGGGCGAACGCCCGAAACCGGTCGATGACCACAAAATGAAGCACGGAAAATGTCTCTGATGTCATGATTTGTCATTGACATGATTTCTCACAGTGAAAATCGGGACAAAGTTGGTTAACATTTTTCAAACTTAGCCTAAGTGCATACTCATAACATAAGGCGTGTAAGCATAACTAAGAAGAAACATATTCCAAGATTTTACCGCCGCCCCACCAGTGCAAAGGCAACAACACGGGAGTTTATTGAGATACTCTTAGTAACAGTAAAACATAAATGTAATGATTTTGATATCTATTACGTTACTGTACAAACTTTTTCCATTAGTTGCATAATTCGTGACATTTTGGCAGGGACACATCCCTTAAAATTGGAACTCCCCGTTTTTTTTTTTCGGGACATATGGTTACCGTAACTATAGAATATACCAGTTTTTACTCAATCAATAACTTTCAATAATAACTTTCTTCCATAACAAAGAGATCAACACAGTGATTATAATTTCATCAGGAATAATTGGCTTATCATTTTCTCTCCTTACTATCATTGAGACCAAAATTATTATTTCCTAAGATCTCCATGATTAGTAAGCCTGTCCGAACATGAATAAAAATCTGCGTTATTTTTTTCATTCTTTATTGCATCCGATTATGCATTGCACAACATCATTAGCTTATTACTTTATTATCTATGAAACACTTATCTAGCTTTTAGTCAATTGTGAGTAGATCTACTTCTCTATTTAACGTCTCTACTTTTATAATTCACCAGGAATAGTATTTAGAATCTTACAGCAACCTTGCACTAGTTCTTTGGGAATCGGAAAGCAGCGTGATATTTGTTTGCTAACTCAAGAATGCCGGTTTTAATCACTGATAGACAAATCATTTGCGGATTACATTTTACTTTCTCTTACTCCTAGTAAGAGGAAGTATTGTAATCGTGTCATATTTTCGATATTGTGTTTTCACCGGAAGTATCCGTTTTGAGGTCCCCTAAGTCCAAAAAAGTGGTTTTTAGCAAATGGTCCGAGTATGTGTGTGTCTGTGTGTGTATGTGAACAGCATAGCTCAAAAACGAAAAACCATAGACAGTTAAAACTTGATATTCCGTTTAGGCATCACCATGGGATCTGACAGTACGTTATCTGTCAAAATTCTTCAACCGGAAGTACCACTTTACTAGTTGGTTTTTTTTACGTTTTAGCGACTTTCTCAAAAATAGATTCGACGATTTTCTCTAAACTTGGAATATCAAATATACATACAAAGAGCTACAACTTTTATTTGAAACATTTCTCCGGGAAAATTCATTTAAAGGCACTATTGGGGGAGGGGTAGGGTTAGGTTTTTTATCTAAAGTGCTGTTTCAGTTAATTAGACAATTCTGTCATCTAAATAATGTTAATTAGAATTGAATATGTTGTTGAAATTCCGAGTTTGAAAAAAGTTGGATGACCGGAAGTGCGTTTACATTAGCACTTTACTAAATACTAAATTATTTTTTCACTTTCTTGCGATTTTCTCAAAAATAGCTCCAACGATTTTCTTGAAACTTCCCATATAAACTTCAAATACAAAGATCTACAACTTTTATTTGAAAAATTTCTCTGAGAAAATTCATTTAAGGGCACTTTTAGGGGTGAAATGGGGTTATGTTTTTCTCTAAAGTGCTATCATAGTTCATAGTATAAAGTATAATTGGATGATAGATTATACAATTCTATCATCCAAACAAACTTAATTAGAAATAAATAGATGACCATAATTCTGTGTTTTAAGGAAATTAGTAAACCGGAAGTGCGCTTTTACTGAACAGTTTTTTTCAGTTTTCGACGAATTTCATTAAATTTAGTACACAAACTATAAAATTTGTCAATTATCATTTTGAAAACTGGAGTAGAGAAAGTTGTGTGAATGTTTCACACCAGATTTTTTTTTTTTTTTTTGCTAAACGAACTAAATGTATTCAAAACCCTGGATAAATAAATTATTGTGAATATAATAAAATAAATTTTAAAGTACATAGAATGTGTCATTCTTGCCGGAGCCTTGCTCTTTGCTAAATAACTTTCATAGTAAAATGATAAACGAAATAATATTTTAAGAAACTTGATACTGAATACTTATAAAATAAAACACGAATACAAATCAATATAAAATTATAAACAGATTTGTTTTTCACCTTAAATAGATACTAATCATTAGATAATAAATTTAGTTACAATATTGCGTCTAATTTTATAATGAAGTAACAAATGAATGCAGTTGAACCTGTTTTAAACATGAATATGCAAACGTGCATTTAAAAAGTAATAAAAATTTTGTATGGTTTCTGACTTTTCATTCTCCCCCCCCCCCCACATATTTAACCTAGTCCCATTATCGAATATTAATTTGCAAAAAAAAAATTAATTAAAATGCTGCTATTACTTTTTTTTTTTACTATTTCTCTTACCCTAGTAAGAGGAAGTATTGATCGTGTACCCCATTTTCGATAGGTACTAATTTTTCACGGAACGTAAATATCCTTTGAGGGATCGCCCTGAGTCCAAAAAGTGGTTTTTAGCGAATTGTCTGTGTGTGTGTGTGTGTGTCTGTGTGTGTGTCTTTGTGTGTATGTATGTGAACAGCATAGCTCAAAAACGAAAAATCGTAGAAAGTTCAAACTTGATATTACGTTTAGGTATCACCATGGGATCTGACGGTGCGTTATGTGTCAACATTCCTCAACCGGAAGTACCACTTTACTAGTTGTTTTTTTTACGTTTTTGCAATTTTCTCAAAAATGGCTCCGAAGATTTTCTTTAAACTTGCTATATCAACTACACATACAAAGAGCTACAGCTTATATTTGAAACATTTCTCCAGGAAAGTTCATTTCAGTTAATTCAGGGTTAGGTTTCCATCTTAACTGCTGTTTCAGTATATTAGACAATTCTGTCATCTAAATAATGTTAATTGGAATTAAATATGTTGTTGAAATTCCGAGTTTGAAAAAAAATAGATAACCGGAAGAGCGTTTACTTTACCACTTTACTAAATGATTTATTCACTTTTTCGCAATTTTCTCAAAAATGGGTCCGACGATTTTTTTGAAACTTCGTGTATAAACTAATCATGCAAAGATCTACAACTTTTATTTAAAACATTTCTCTGGGAAATTTCTTTTAAGAGCATTTTTAGGGGAGGGTGGGGTTAGATTTTCATCAAAGTGCTATCCTAGTTCATTATACAATTCTATCATCCAAACATAATTAGAAATAAATAGATGGCTGAAATTCTGAGTTTCAAGAAAATTAGTAAACCGGAAGTGCGCTTTTACTGAACAGTTTTTTCAGTTTTCGACGAATTTCATTAAATTTGGTACACAAACTATAAAATTTGTCAATTATCATTTTGAGAACTGGAGTAAGAGAAAGTTGTGTGAGTGTTTCACACCAGATTTTTTTTTTTTTTTTATATACAATTCTTCAATTTTATCATACAAATAATGAAATTTCTTTTTTAAACTTTATTGATTTTTCAAGGACAATTTTATAATAAAAGCAACGTACATAAGGAATAATTATTTAATTGATAAGAAAGTAAAGTGCAACCTTTAAGAAAAATTCAAGTTAAGGTTGCACCTCAAGAGCGCCCAGCTTGTGCGGCAAACTGAACGAAAGTTTCAGTAATAACAATAATTATTCACGCATTAAAAATTATTAATTTATTTATTTATTTATTTTTTGTGTGCACAACTGTTTGAAATTATTATAAAAAGACGTTTAACAAATGTAGGTAATTAACCTTAGAGTATATTTTCAAAAGTGACAGGAAGGTTTACCTTCAGAAAGGTTACGTTAAATTTAATTATATTTTTTCATGTTTAATGATTAATTAATATGAAGTTATTGGTTTTTAAAAAAAATTTCTATGTTTGAGTGTGTTGTGTGTATCTCTGTAAATTGTAAGTTTTAACAGAATATCTCAAAAACGAAAATGTCACAGAAAAGTCAAACTTGGTATACCGTTTAGATATAATACTATCGCATTAGACACGAAGATTTCCGGGCAAAATCCATCAACCGGAAGTACAACTTTAATAAATAATTTTTTCACTTTTTCGTGATTTTTCTCAAAAAAACAGCTTCAACGATTTTCTTTAAACTTTATTTGCTAACTACACACGAAAATATCTATCACTTTTATTTATAAAAAAAAAAAAAATCTGGTGTGAAACACTCACACAACTTTCTCTTAATTCTGTTCACAAAATTATAATTGACAAAGGTTATAGATTGTGTAACAAATATAACAAAATTCGTCAAAAACTGAAAAAAACTGTTCAGTAAAAGCGCACTTCTGGCTTACTAATTTTCATAAAACTTGGAATTTAGGCCACCTATTTATTTCTAATTAATTTTGTTTGGATGATAGAATTGTATAATCAACTAAGATACCACTTTAGAGGAAGCTGTAACCCCTCCCATCCCCTAAAAGTGCCCTTAAATGAATTTTCCCAGAGAAATGTTTCTAATAAAAGTTATAGATCATTGTATGCTTAGTTTACATATGATTTTTCAAGAAAATCGTCGGAGCTATTTTTGAGAAAATTGCGAAAAAGTGAAAAAAAAAAAACCATTTGGTAAAGTGGTAAAGTAAACGCACTTCCGGTTATCCGATTTTTTTCAAACTCGGAATTTCAACAACATATTCAATTCTAATTTACATTATTTAGATTACAGAATTGTCTAATAACCTGAAAAACCACTTTGGATGAAACCTATCCCCACTCCTCCCAGAACTGTCCTTAAATGAATTTTTCCAGAGAAATGTTTCAAATAAAAGTTGTAGCTCTTTGTATGTGTACTTGATGTACCAAGTTTTATGAAAATCGTCGGGATCATTTTTCAGAAAAATGCAAAAAAGTAAAAAAACGAACTTGTAAAGTGGTACTTCCGGTTGTGGAATTTTGACAGATAACGTATGTCAGATCCCATGGTGATACCTAAACGGAATATCAACTTTCAACTTTCTACGGTTTTTCGTTTATGAGCTATGCTGTTCACATACCCACACACACACACACACACACACCGGCACAGACCATTTGCTAAAAACCCCTTTTTTGGACTCAGGGGACCTCAAAACGGATATTTCCGGTGAAAACTCGATATCGAAAATTTGACACGATTACAATACTTCCTCTTACTAGGTGTAGGAGAAAGTAAATAAATAAATAAATAAATAAATAATTAAACTGTATTAATTAGAGTGAGAGAAAATCGTGTAATCGTTTCACGCTAGACTTTTTTTAAATTTTTTTATTTGAGAAATTACATAATCTAGTAAAGTTGGAGTAGGTAATAGAGAGTGGGAGTATTTGACTTGTTTCAAAATATATTCTCCATATTTGCACCTTTCATATGATATTAATATAATTCAGGAAACAATTTATTACGGTTACAATAAAAAAATCTATTATTCAGGATGTGAATGTAGTTATTTATTTAACAAGAGAGAAAACGGCCACTTTTACACACTCGAGTTCCAGATTTGCTCACAAGAGCGCTAGCGAATGTGGCAACAGAACCAGAATTGTAAAAACATTTCTCTAGAGTTAAATATTCAACTTAATTGTACAATCATATTTAACTGGTTTGTAGTTTATATGAATATAAAAAAATGTGAAAAGATACACAATTATTGAGAATGTATTTTTTTTATTTAAGTCAAATACTCCCCCACTTTCTACAAACTGTTCCGTTTGGTATAACCTCAAATCCATTTTTGCGTATTGTCGCCAGATGTCAGGCTTATTATAGTTGAATAATGTAACTTTTACACACTAGTGAGAGAAAGTAATGTTGGGTTTTTTCCACTTGTGTGTGAAAGTAGAAACTTTCTTCACTAAACTTAGTGTAATAAGTGTAATAATCGTTACATTATTCGATGATTTGCAGAAAAAAATTATTTAACCCCCCCTCCCCAAATATTTTCATACCTAGAAGACCTCTGAACATCTATTACCGATGAAAAATTAATTTATATTTATATTTGATGGATAGCAATAAATCTTTAATGTCAATACTCACACGGATTTATATTATTGTGATTCTTCATTAGTTTCTAATTAATACATTTATTACAACTTGGAATCTTTAATTATCAACAACACTTTATTGCCATCTTAAATTTTATAGTTCTTATTTAAAAAATCTTTCCCTTTTACTGAGTTTACCCAAATATAAGAACGCAAATATTGGTTGAAAATTTATTAAACACATTTTGAAATGGTAATAAACTTTTATTGCGTATAGAAGTCTCCTAATTTGAGACAAATGTAGAATAGAGAAAAAGTGTTTCTTTTTTTATAACATCACACAACAGCATCACTAATATTATGTTTCCTATCTCTGTCACAGTATAATGCCACAGATGCAATACTGTACATCTGAGCCGCTCTAACGTGTTCATATGAATACCTATTCAAGCAACAAGCTCCGCCCAACTACTCTTAAGAATTTTATATAAATAGCGACAAATTTGGAGTCTATATAAGTCTTCAACAGATCTTAAAGCCATTTTCAAGGGACCTTTTACAAGCCTTTTACAAATAGTTTTCAATAAGACAATCAGTCTATAAACAGATATGGCAAGATGTCTTAATAAAACAAACTCTTATGAGCTCACCAGTCTACACTGTCAGGCAATTAACTTCGGCCAACATTTTCTTGAAGCAGCTTTCTCAAATACTACTGTTTAATTAATTTTTCTCACCTATATATAAACTGGGTACTATCTCATGCGCCTCATTCACAAAATTTATTTTTCTAAGCATGTTCATATTGCGTCATTATTTCCTTAGTAAAATAATTTGCAAGATTAAAGTTTTGTTTATTAAGAGAATGACTTCAGGTTGCAGAATTGTTTTCTATTGTATTTTGGACAGTAATATATGTTAAAATTAAAAAATTAAAAATAGAAAAATAAATAAATCGAACAAAATAAAAATAAATTTATGGAACTAAAAATATTCAAATATAATACAGTGTTGCCAGTGACTAATTAACTTGTTTATTCTTAAAATACCAGTTGAGGAGGTACTTGAAAGAAAGAGTTGGGAAGTTTTGTAGGAAGTTGGTATCCCTAGTTTAAACAGGTATTACATGTATTTTTAGAACAAAATATAAATGAAGTAAGAAGTTGTGGCTAAATCTAATAACAGATAAAAAAAAATGCAATTTTATACCTGCATTTTTGTTTTGTATTAAAGTTTTGTTTAAGTGAGCGCAATTTGTTATTTATATATTAGTTTCTCTTACTGAGGTAAGAGAAAGTATTACTACGATCGTGTCAAATTGTCGATATTGGTTTATCAACGGAAGTACACGTTTTGAGGTCTTCTGTGTCAGAAAAATGAATCTGCTTGTGTATCTGTATGCAAGTGCGTTTTTAGCATAACTCAAAAACGAAAAAATCGTAGTATAATGGAGTTGATGAGGAGAGAAATTAGGTTTGATTAATTAGACGAGATATGAAGACACTGTTATAATATAGCTCTAATCTTACACAAACTGCACTGGACTTGTAATGATTTTTATAGAATAAAAGGTGGGAGTAGAGATATGACACGATGCGATGTATGGTTGAATCTAATAGATAGATGTCTAAATCTCTTACTGGCTTATATATTGGTTCTACCCACTCTAGCCTGCTTAAGTGAGAGAGTACCAGAGAGGGCCTTTTTTCTCTCGGTCGGGCCTGTGTTCTCTCTCTTGCCGTTACACGTAGAAAGTTTAAACTTGATCATTCGTTTATATTCTATCAGAGAAATCCGACAATAATTTTCTAGTAAAAATCGGTCAATCGAAAGTACTTTGATGAATAGTTTTTTTACGATATTCTTGAAAATGTAAATAAGATCGCCTTCGGTCTCCTACAAAGAAACGCCTAATTCTGACGGTTCATGCTTCTAATCCCCTTTGTCCGGTATCAGAAGTCTGAAGAGCTTGGCGAAGCGTCTCCCAACTAATGTGCACACTTCATTTAACCCAAGTCGTTTTACAATTTGTGCGCGTTGTGAGGTGTTTTAGGGGAAACAGATTCAGTTATTTCAAGGATTTCAATAAAGAAATGACATCCTCTTGTATTTTCAAGAAAATAGGGGAACAGAGCTTTGAGAATTCCTAAAAGTGCAATTGGAAGGCGTGTCCATGGAGTAGAATTTTCATCCATATCTTGTCATGTAGTACACGGTTTTCGCACGAGTGATGAAGCTCAGCGTTCAAATTTCCTGTGGCGATGATTGACGTGCTTCTGGGAAAGACGCCGGATTTTTTTTTTTTTTCAATTTAACTGTGGTCGGAAAAGGCAAAATTTATCAATAATGGATTATTGAATAAGTTGGATTTTCAAACCTGGGCTGAGGAGAAACTATACGTCACTTTAGTTACCCCAGTAATCATCAGGTGGTTTTTGTCACAAATTTTTTTAATTCCACCAAAACTGACCCCATGTCCGGTTGAGAAAGAAGGAGAGAAAACGATTTATAACAACTAAGCAATGCCATCAGTACGAATTTATTCCTATATTTATTTTTTTAATATTATCTCCGGAACTACTTTTGTCCGATTTTCTTGTTCTTGGATTCATTTTTCATAAAAAAAAACCTTTCTCAGAGAGAAAAATAAAAAATCAGGGTTTTTATTGAAATAATAATATTATCACCGATTTTGGCACATAACACATTGGGCATAAGTGAGCGACGGTCATATTTTGAATGTATGCAAAAAAATTAAATTGGGGTTACCCATTTACAATTTCTTACTATCTTCAAAGAGACAGGAGATAAGTGGGGTGTGCACATCAGTGCTTTGACTTTCATCAAAAAATTTGATATGTCTTTCAAAGTTCTGATGACGGACAGAAAGGATTAAGAAGCATGGATCTTCAAAATTAGGCGTTTCTTTGTGGTAGACTGAAGGCTCCAGATAGATTTAGATTTGCTTATCGATCTATCGAGTTTTCTATATCTGTCTGTCTATCTATCTATTTATCTGTTAATCTAAATGTTTTAAATAAAATATGAATGTTTTTGAGAATATCACAAAAAACAACTTAAAAAAAATTCTATTTATTAAAATGGTACTTTCGGTTAAACGATCTTAACTAATACTAATTATTATCGGGTTCCTTCATAGAATTTAAATGAAATATCAAGTTTAAACATTCTGTTTTTTTTTCCATTTTTTTGGTCAATTCATTTCATCTTCAAAGAGATAGAAAATAAGTGGGGTTTGAACATTATATGGGTCGCTTTATATAGAAGCCATTATTGTATCTGAGGTACTGCCAAAATTTGTGGCGGTAGATAGACAGACATTTTTCTTTACTTAGTCCTTGTAATCTTTCATTCCATCTGTACTTTACTTTAATATCATTTTTCAGAAGTTTTCTTTTTCTTTAAATACAGAAACGCAGATACTTAATTTACCAGTATTCGGCATTTATTTTCCTCTCCAAGCAGAAATCTTCATAGATTTAGTAGCGTTCAACAGCCAGGTATTTAACAATAAGGTTATATAAAATTCTAAAAAAAAAAAAATCTTGAAGATTACTTCATAAAAAAAAACAGATATAATTTATTTTAAAGTTCATTGAACGAACTCTAAAATACACTATCGTTTAAAGTTCATTCAACGATAGATAGACAGATGGATAGATAGATAGATAGATAGATAGATAGATAGATAGATAGATAGATAGATAGATAGATAGATAGATAGATAGATAGATAGATAGATAGATAGATAGATAGATAGATAGATAGATAGATAGATAGATAGATAGATAGCTAGATAGATAGATAGATAGATAGATAGGATAGATAGATAGATAGATAGATAGATAGATAGATAGATAGATAGATAGATAGATAGATAGATAGATAGATCGATGGATAGATAAATAGATAGATAGATAGATAGCTAGATAGATAGATAGATAGATAGATAGATAGATAGATAGATAGATA
>JAAEAF010004256.1:76619-105301 GCA_011037195.1 Triatoma infestans
TTCGAGTCCAGCGTATAACTGCTAAATTTTATATTTGTTTAAAAAATGTTAATAGTAAATTAGGTGCTTCCGCTCCCGTCCAAGACACCTAATTTAGTAGTTGGACGTTAAGCCCGCCTGAAAAAATAGGCATTACTTTACTTTACTTTAGTTTGTATGTGTAGTTTATATTTGAAGTTTAAAAAAAAAATCATCGTGACCATTTTTTAAAAAATCGCGAAAAATTAAAAAAAAAAAAAAAAAATATTTAGTAAAATGGTAAACGCACTTCCGGTTATCCGATTTTTTTTCAAACTCTGAATTTCAACAACATATTTAATTTTAATTAACGTTAACTGAAATAGCACTTTAAAGGAAGCCGTAACTTCTCCTCTCCTCCAGAACTACATTTAAATGGAAATTATAATCTTCCCTTCCCATAAAACTTTTTTAAATGATCATTCTAGAAAAAAAGTTTTTTTTTTCAATCAAAAGTGATAGAGATGTCTGTAGTCTGTCTTAAATAAAGTTTAAAATTTAAATCCGTCTGATAGATAATCCGTGATAGAAATCCGTGTTTTATGGGAAAAAATGGGAGGAAAAAACTATTCAATAACAACGTATTTCCGGTCAACCGATTACCTTCAAAAAATTGCATTTTGGCAACATATTTTATTATAAGTAATATAAATTAGATGATAGAAATTTGTAGTAAACTGAAATAGTATTTTATAATAAAGTATAACTTCCATCTCTCCCCAAAAGCCGGCATAAATGAATATTTCCAGAGATAATTATACTGGATGTGAGAAGGAGAGAGATTTAGAGAGAATCATTTTGGAGAAATAAACTAGATGATATACTGAACACTGTATAATAAAAAGAACACACAAACTGCAAGGACTTTACAGTAAAATAAAAGTTAGAGAGAAATATAAAGAGACAGACTGGCTAGATAAACAAGAAGGTAGTAGTAGGTAGGTTGCTGACTGATTCTACTGTTTGTAAACTGTCCTGAACTGTACTGCTGTTGCTTCATTTATATGAAACGAACTCTCCGTTCTTACTTTGGCCTACTCTGTAACTAAATTTTGATTCATTTAATGTGTGCTTCTCCGCTCTTCGTATCTTATAAATATTTTATGATTTGGATCCCATTACATAATCGTTGAAGCCATTTTCGATAAAATCATAAAAAAGTGAAAAAAAAAAAAAAAAGACCACTCAGTAAGTGGTATCTCTTAGGGATTGTATATCGGTTTACCGATTTACCGGTAAACGATGTATTGACAAAAAACATTCTGTAAACGACTTTTTGAAATTTACCGGTAATTCGGTAAATGAAAAATCCATACTAGAAATTTTTATGTAGAAAATATAGTGTTTATAGATATTTAAAAGGGCTAAAAGGACATTGAAAATAAATTTTAAAAAAACAGTTAAGTGTAAGCAACAATATACGTAATTATTAATTTTATTTGAGATATTTTTTTATTTAATTTTAATTTAAACTTTTTTGGGTTTGAGAGCCGCTGTAAATCTTACAGAAAGCGTTACTTACAGTTAGCATATATGTGATTTATGCTCTGCAGTTCTTTTTTGGTTTTATAAAGGTTTAAAATCTTTACAATCAACGTTTTTTCTTAAAGAGTAAGTAAATATCACCTTTTTTAATATTTAAAAATAATAATATGTAAATATTTCACGTATTTTTTAAATTAATTGCAATTTTGAATACACCAAATTATGACAGGTGTAAAGACATGGAAAGTCATACCAATGTCAATGTGGTTCCAGCCAGCTGCTATCTTAACAAAGGATGGCAGTAATAAAAGGCAATTTGTAACCAGCGACCTAGCAGGCCGCCTCTTCAAGACCATGCCGGCCAAACAAACAACAAAGCCCTTTTCAATACTTTAAATCAAAGCAAACACCGATAAGGTTGGCCACTGACCTAAATAAGGTCAGCAAACTACGAAGGTCGCACAAGGTCGCACACTAGGACAGATGTCTTGGTGTGAGTGTGGCCAACACCAATATATAAACTCTATCATATATAACGAGAGATCATTATATCATATACGACCATACGAGCACGTCTATATACACGAGCAGCAGTTTACGCGTCTATACACAGTTTTATTTAAACTTATTATCTTTTAGTAGTGCATCTTAGTTCGTTATTTTATCAGTCTAATTTATTAGTTATTTATCTTCTATTTATTCCTAAGTATTTTGCTAGTTATTAGTTACCATTTATACGTTAAAATTATTGTTAAAATACAGTTTATTTTTATAAAATCCGTATTAATAATTCGATGCACTAACTTCCAAAATCTCTCAACTAACTTCCGCCCTCTTCAATACATCTACTACATCAGGAATCACATCAAACGATTCCATTATACAGGACATTAATGGCAATATTATTGTAAAATAACATTAAAATTTGAACCTTAAATAATTTTTTTACTTTCTAACAACTGTTTAAAATAATTAAATACAAATATTTATTACCAGAGTCTAATATTATCCCTTAAGATTGTGCAAAATATGTATTATTCTAACAAATTATTTATGTATTATTAAAAAAAAAAAACAAACATACAAAATATGTATTATTCTAAAAAAAAAAATTTACCGGTAAACCGGTATTTTAATTTTCATTTACCGAATTACCGGTTAATGAAAAACTCGATATATTTACAATGCCTAGTATATCTATTTGGTTGAGGAATGCCAAAGCAAACAACTTATTGATTGTCCGTATCCCATTGTGATATTATATTGTATCTAAATCGAATGTCATGTATAAAATTTCTACGATTATTCATTTTTGTGCTATACTGTTCACGATTACGTCAATTTACCATTTCCCCCCCAGGAAAAAACAAAACAAAATTATTTTTTATTTCAGAGGACTTCAAAACGTATATTTCCGGTGAAAAATTTGATATTGAAAATTTGCCACGCTTATAATATTTTTACTAGCAGCACTTAGAGAAAGTGAAACATTGGAAATAATCAGTCCACCTACAAATTGGGTTGATATATTCTGACACAACTTATAGCGACAGTTTGAAGTTTAAGTTTAAGCTTACTTCGATTTACGGAACATTCTCTACGATATTTTTTATTTTTTTGTCCTCAGGGGACTTTAAAATATTTATTACCGGAAGTTACGGCAGTAAGAGAAAGCAAACATTAAACGTTGCTGCTCTGACATAAGTTCTTTAAAGCCAAATGAATGTTGTTTTTTTTATTTATTTCTTTATTAGATATTAAATAGTAATAAATTTATTTACAAAAAAATGTGACATTAGAAAACCACTTCCTAAAACTCCATATTATAATCTTAGTTGAAAATTCACTGTCTGAAAGTTCATTGACTTTTTTTTATAATAGAAGTTTAAAGTTTAGTGGAAGGGAGTAGTAAGAGAGAGATTGCAGGAAGTTTAGAACAGAACTAGCTATTGCGATTTCCTGCTTCTGTACAAAAGTATAGCAAAGTGGGGAATTTAAAAAAAAAAAAAAGTTAACCTTTTAGGAGGGCGAGAATAATTATTATATTAATTATTTTATTTCAATTTTTTGCGATGTTTATGAAACTGATATTTTTTTTTCACTAATTTATCTGATTATTTGCATTATACAATGTAATGTATATAACAAGATTATATTTACTTTGATTTGGGCGTAAGTTTTCGAAAATTGAATACAAATCACTATATAATTAATTTGCTGACGATGGCAGTATTAGCCTACATTATTACAAGTAGTTATTTAAGTCAAAATTTTTGTTATGTTTTTTATTGTATTATTACGTAGTATGAGGGAAGAAGTATTGGCGATCGTATACAATTTTCAAAATTGAGTTTACATTGGAAATACAAATTTTGCGGTCCCCTGAGTTTGAAAAAGAAAGTTTTTAATGAATATGTGTGTATCTGTGACTGAACAAAATATTTCTCAAACCCCCCTCCCACAAAAAAACACCAGGAAGTACAAATTTATTATTTAATTTAGGTAATACCATTGCATCTGATTCAAAAGTTTCGGGGAATTAATTCACATCATCCGGAAGTGCACTTTTACTGAATAGTTTTACTGAATGTTTTTTTTTTTGTTTCAATTTTTGCGTGATTTTCTTGAAAACAGTTTCAACGATTTTCTTTAAACTTCGTATACACTAGCAGAGATATTTTCTGCGACTGTATACGACCCTGATCCACCCAGTCTTGATATACGGCTCCGAAACGTGGACCACATCTAAGATAAGATGATAGAGAGGCCTCCTAGTTTTCGAAAGGAAAATACTGTGGCCAATTTTCCGCCCAGTACGCACGCGTGGGACAGGAGTGGTGGTCTCGTACGAATCACGAACTGTATGCGCTGCTTAAAGAAATAGACATGGTAAAATTTATGTCTATGCCAAGACTTCAGTGGGCTGGACATGTGGTTAGGATGAGGGACGGGGACATCCCGAAAAAAGTAATGAACGAACACCTCCATGGTGCGAGGAGCGTGGGGAGGCCGAAGCTGCGTTGTATGGACAGTGTTGCTGGTGATGCGAGGACACGGTATTGGATATCAAGAAACTGGAGAGCAGCCGCAACAGAACAGAACTGACCTGGAGGTAACTGGTTGAGGAGGCCAAGACTCAGCAATGGGTAGTAGTGCCGCTGAATGATAATGAGACATATTTTCCGTGATAACCTGCTTTTTTTTTGTGGTCACCGACTGGTTTCGGGGGGCGTTCGCCCATCACCTTGAATGTATCTACTGAATTTGCACTGTGCAAGTCTATGTTATGTCACACTGTTTGCCCGAAACAGGTCGATAACCACAAAAAGAAGCAGGCTATCGCTGGAAATATTTCTGATAAAATCAAGCTTCTTCTTTTTTATGTATATACGAATAGCACAGCAAAAAAACAAAAAAAAACAAAAAAAACGAAAAATCTTAATAAGTTCAAACCTTGACATTTTATTTGGGTAGCACCATGGGATGTCCTCTACCGAGCAGAGGCAAATGGGGCTGCGACCCACCACTGTTCGGTAACTCGATCTGGTATACAGATGGATCCAAAACTCCGACTCTATGGGGGCAGGCCTAAAGTTAAAATTAAGGCCAGCCTAGGGAAGTACGCCACGGTCTTTCAGGCTGAAGTCGTGGCGTTACAACTCTGCGCTAGGGAGATTATAAGGCAAAGGATAGTGGGTAGAAGAGTGGCCATATACTCCGACAGTCAGGCAGCCCTGAAGGCACTTTCCTCACACCAAATAGTCTCAAGACTATTAGTCTATCTAGACAAATAGTCTCGGACAGTTTATCCGAGGTGGGTACTCGGAATAAACTGACACTCGCCTGGGTGCCGGGACATGCGGGGTTCCTGGGCAATGAGAGGGCGGATGCCCTAGCGAGGGACGGCTCGCAGGATACCTTTATAGGCCCCGAACCCTTCTGCGGCTTGTCCAGGAGCCTCATCCAAACTTCTATCAAGGGGTGGATAGAAGATCAGCGTCTGCGTTGGTGGGAGGGAACACCAGGACAGAGGCAGGCAAAGCTCTTCATTAAAAGACATTTGCCTAAATTCACTAAGACCTACTGAGCCAATCCCGAAGGGATATAAGGTTAATTGTGGGTCTACTAACAGGGCATTGTAGGCTGAATAGACACATGCACCACCTACAACTGCGGATAGGGCAGTATGCCGATTCTGCAAGGTAGGGGAGGAGACCCCGGCGCACATCCTTTGTGAATGCGCCGGCCTGGCAGGGATTAAGTTTCTTCAATTGGGGACGGGCAATCCCGAAGCTGAAAGCTTCATGACGGAGCCGCTCTCAGCTTTGCTAGGATTGATTAGGAGGGCAAAGCTGGGGGCTGTTCTGTAACTTAAGGGGATCCACAATAGACCTCAATTTGTAGGTCGCAGTGGAATGAGGCTCCCCCCCCCGCTTCTATGGGATGTCCTCACGCGTTGGACTAGTACGCGGCGCACTCGTCTTTCGTGCGAGAATTCAGGGTTCGATTCAGGATTCGTGAGGGCAAAGACGGTGTCGTCCAAGCATCGTGATAAAAAGTGGGAGCTACAGCTAGTAGCGCCCTAGGTAGCGAAGGCCGCAACGAAACGGCGTGGGAACTGCGGCGTGCTTTTCACACCCCCCCCCATTCAAATCGCAGTCTGGCAAGCCTTGGCCAATTCCTAGGCTGTTGCGCCATAGGGGTTTTATCACCATGGGATCCAACAGTAAGTTATCTATCAAACCAGTCCTCAACCAAAAGTACCACGATATACCTTATGGATTTTCCATTTTTCTTTGTGATTTTCTCACAAATGGTTCCACAGTTTTCCTCAAATGTTAGGTATACACCGAATATATAAAAGAGCTATAACTTTTTTTTGAAAAATACTCATTTGAGAGGTATTTGGGGGGAGGGGTGTTATTATGCTTTACTCTGAATTACTAGTTTGTTTGTACGATTGTATTATCTAAATAATATTAATTAAAATTAAATATATTGTCAGAATTCCGAGTTAGAAGAAAATCGATTCATCCGGAAGTACGTTTTTATTGAACAGTTTTTACAGTTTATTCCACAAAATCTACGTCGGATTTCGTTAAATTCGTTATAGTAACTATCTAAGGCTCAGTAATGAGTTGTAGTGCCGCTGAATGGTGATGAGACATATTTTCCGTGATAACCTGCTTCTTTTTGTGGTCACCGATTGGTTTCGGGGGCGTTTGCCTATCAATTGAGTGTATCAACTGAATTTCCACTGTGCAAGTCTATGTTATCACACTGTAACTATACATACAGAAATTTTAGTTTGTAACTTTTTACCGCGTAAGTCTTTAAGAAGAGAGAGTGGTGGAGAAGAGAGAGGTTATCTTACCTTCTAAAAAGCCATGTTTAAATTCTTCCACTGATACAAGAGTGAAGATAAGTCAGTGAAGACAAGTAAAAATCTAGTAGGAATTGTTGAAAAAAATTCGTCAATTGTAACAATGCAACTTGTCCGCAAGGAGTATATTTTGCATGTACTTACTTAGGGAGTAGCGACCCCACGGGTTACCACAGCTTCAGTATTCCATGCACTTCGTAAGAATAGTAAAAAATCTGGTGTGAAACACTCACACAATTTTCCCTTACTCCACAGTTCTCAAAATTATAATTGACAAATTTTATAGTTCGTGTACCAAATTTAATAAAATTCGACGAAAATTGAAACAACTGTTCAGTAAAAGCGCACTTCCGGTTAACTAATTTCCTTGAAACTCGGAATTTTGGCCATACATTTATTTTTAATTAATTTTGTTTGGATGATTGAATTGTATAATCAACTATGATAGCACTTTAGAGAAAAATACAACCCCATCCCTCCCCTAAAAGTGCCATTAAATAAATTTTCTTAGAGAAATGTTAAAAATAAAAGTTATAGATCATTGTATGTTTAGTTTATATACGAAATTTTAAGAAAATCGTTGGAGTCATTTTTGAGAAAAATCGCGAAAAAGTGGAAAAATCATTTAGTAAAGTGGTAAAGTAAATGGCACTTCCGGTCATCCGATTTTTATCAAACTCGGAATTTCAACAAAATATTTAATTCTAATTAACATTATTTAGATGATGGAATTGTTTAATAAACTGAAATAGCACTTTAGATGAAAACCTAACCCATCCACCCGCTCATAACTGCCCTTAAATGAATTTTCCCAGAGAAATGTTTCAAATAAAAGTTGTAGCTCTTTGTATTTATAGTTGATATACTAAATTTTGAAGAAAATCGTTGGAGTTATTTTTGAGAAAGACGCAAGAAAGTAAAAAAAAAAAACAACAACAATTAAAGTGGTACTTCCGGTTGAGTAATTTTGACAGATGACCCACTGTCAGATGCCATGGTGATATCTAAACGGAATATGAAGTTTCACCTTTCTACGATTTTTCGTTTTTGAGCTATCCTTTTCACATACACACACACACACACACACACACACACACACGGACACACAAACACACACACACATACCATTAGCTAAAAACCACTTTTTTGGACTCAGGGGACCTTAAAATTGATATTTCCGGTGAAAACTCGATATCCAAAATTTGACACGATTACAATACTTCCTCTTTTACTAGGAGTAAGAGAAATTAACAATACACTTAAACTACACATACGCTATCCTTTGCAGACAAGGGCAAACACAGTACACATAATAGGGCCTCCGTTCCTAGTTAATTGGCTTAAGCCTAGGAAGAAGGAAGGGATTAGCACAGTGATAGCGCGCTGGACTTTTCCTAGGAGCCTCTACAACTCATTGTCTGGTGATGGCCAGACTTGTCTGAAGCTAGAGATCACTGCTCTTCGGTTGGCAGTGTACTGAGAAGGCTCCAGGAGACGCAATGGATCTTTCAGGTCGCAGTGCAATAATCATCTATAAAAATCTAACATCTAACAATGCAACTTTATTGACAGTAAGTCGTATGAGTGTTTCAATCCAAATTTCTAGTTGTCTACTGGTATGATTAAGGAATATTATTAAACTTGTTAATCTTTTGTAGTGTAAGGAAACTGTTAAATGGATTTTACAGATAAGAGTGTCATTTTTCTTCACACACACATCAAGTATTTTTTTTCCTTCTTTTCTTTAAAGTTCATATAAACAAGGAAGTAAAACGGTACTAATGTTCCTAAAAAGGGTTTATTCCAAGTCCTTCATTGTATTTTTTGTCACATTTTTATAAAAAAAGTAAAAAAAAACAACAAAAAAAACCTTTATTTACTTAGGACTGACGTCTATTTAGTAAGCTGTATCAATAGGGAAGTAAGTTTTTTAACTTAAGGGAAACCTCTTAAACTTCCCACATTTTTTTTTTACTTTTTCTACAGTTTACCTTATTAATATATTTTTTTAATTCATTTTTTTTTTTTCCAAACTCACCTTGAGTATAATATTCTCCGAATGTCACATTATATTTTATAAAATTAACATTAATTAAAACAAAAAGCTGGATATAATATAGAATACTTTTAAAATTCAAATTATCAATTAAATTAATAATAATTACTTTCGCGTTAATAATTTTTTTTTAATTATGAGATAAATTACGTAATTAACAACTACCATGCAACAATCTGCACAAATTACCGGATTATTCTTATTAGTTCTTTGTAGAAATGCAACCTTGTTGGTTTTATTATAAATTTCATTTGTTACGTATTATATAAGGATTTTAATATAATATTATTATTTAATTATAAAGGTTATTACCATTATTGTAATAAGGAAATAAATTTAATAAATCTTATATTTTAAACGAAAAGAATAAAAAAAATAAAATTATTTCTTATTTCAATGAAAACATGTTTTATTGTTGTAGAGATTGGTTCCGCAGAACCGGAAATCATCAGATATATTTTCCATGATAGCCTGTTTCTTTTTTGTGATCATGGACCGATGAGTATATAAACTAAAGTTGCTCTGTGCAAATCTATGTTTTATACACACTGTTTGACAAACGCATTCTGATGATGGGCGAAAACGCCTGATACCTGTCGATGACCAAAAAAAAGAAGCAGGCTATCACTGTGGATTTAGAGGTGGACGGAGTACTCTCTTCTCTTGCTCCGACAAACAATGGAAAAATGTTTTGAATTCGATGTCGACTTACACCTCTTATTCATTGACTATAAATAGGCATTTGATAGAGTTAAGAGAACAACGTTACTGAAGATACTGGCCAAAAATGGCGTTCCACAAAAGCTGGTGAATTTGGTGAGAATGTCCTTGGAAAATACATCCGCTAAAGTTATTGTTGGCAATAAGGTTGGCGATACATTTCATATATAATCTGGAGTGAGGCAGGAAGATGCACTTTCAGCTACCTTATTTAATATCGCTCTGCACGATGCTGTGAAAGATGCAGTCAAACATGGCACTGTTGTTGAAAAAACATGGTAAATATGTGCATACGCTGATGACCTTATTATTGTGGCCAGAAGCGAAGCAGCATTAAAGGAGGCAAGCGAAACAATAATAAACAGTGGTACCAGAGTGGGACTTGTCATTAACGAAAATAAAACAAAGTATTTAAAGATGTCATCGGCAGAGCACAGGAGGTCCGTTAGGGATATCGAAATTATGAATTTTAGATTTGAGGGTATTTCTAATTTTGTTTATCTGGGATCTTTAGTAAATTATGAGAATAAGGTTAGTGTTGAAATTGACCGCAGAATAATGGCAGCCAACAGAGCTTACTTTGTAAATCTAAGATTACTCAGGTCGAAATTGCTCTCCAGAGCAACAAAACTGAGGCTTTATAAATCCCTTGTTAAGCCATTTGTCACGTACGGGGCTGAAGCATGGTGTTTATCACAGAACGACTGCCGCAAGTTGGCTGTATTTGAAAGAAAAGTTATAAGAAGAATTTGTGGTGCGACGTTTGTGAATGGCCGATGGAATGCAAAACGAATGAAGAGATCGATGCCCTGTTAAAAAAGGAAACAATTATTAATTTTGTTAAAACAAATAGACTGAGATGGGCTGGACATGTGGCACGAATGGAAAGGGAGAGAATGCAAAGTAAGGTATTAGAAATGGAGTTGTGTGGGAAGAGAAGAAGAGGAAGACCCAGAAGCAGATGGAAATATGAAGTTGATAGGGACGCTAGGAAGTTGGGGATAAGGAATTGGAGGCGTGAGGCGCAGGACAGAGATAGATGGAAAAAATTAATTCAGCAGGCCAAGGGTCGGACGGACCTGTAGCGCCAAGGAGTAAGTAAGTAAGTAAGTATCACGGAAAATATCTCTGACACATGTTTGTTATTTTAGGAAATGTATGAAATCGTGCATATACTTCTGTCGTTCAATCTAATATCATATTAGACCAGGGTGTGTGGCTGCGAGAACCGGGTAAGGAGAGGAGGAGTTAATGGCGGAATGAGGATCGAGGTGGAGGGTCTCCACGAAGGGCAGGACCAAGTTTTTGATCCTTTTCTCTTTAAACCCTTCCCCATCCTGTTCCGTTGCCCTTGCAGGATTCGCCAGGAAGTACTCCCGGGTTTCTGCACCACTGTCTTTGTGGCGCTGGACAGGAATCCATAGATGGCCGTAGTCCATCGGGCGTGCGATTAGTCACGCTATATCCTTATCGGGTATGAAAAACTGAACTATGGGCGCAAGCGTCAGTTTCCAAGCCCAATTGCTTGCAATTGACGTCTGATTCGTAGTGGTTGTGGTTTAACCAACAACTCCAATGATTGGTTGAGCGGGAGGAGACCCTCGATACAAATTAATCCCTGGTGCCAGCTAGGCCCTGGTGCCAGCCAGGCCCTGGTGCCAGCCAGGCCCTGGTGCCAGCCAGTGCTAGAAGTGCACTTGCTAGATGTGCGCGATTCACTAGAGCCTGCTAGAATGCCATCTCTAGCTTCTGGGAGTGGAGTGTGACCACATTGTGGGAGCGTATCTCAACCTGCCCTGGAATGTGTCAAGCGGGGCAGTGCCCGGCTGGGCATCTCTGCCATGGGGAGGCCTTGCACTATAGCCTCCCTAAAGTGGTGACTTCCTTCTCTTGTAAAACGACCGTGTGCTTGCACGGAGGGACTGGGATACCCTAACAGGGTAGGAACGGTCTTAAAAGAACCCTTAGTACCGAATGGGAACAGGAACAAGGAGGGAAAGAATGTCCCGAAGGTACATTCATTTGCCGTATTTCGGTCAGTAACAGGTCACGGCTTTATAAACGGCAAGTGGTATAGAATGGGTTTGGTGGGAAATGGGGACAGCTGTTGTGGAATGGAAGAGACCGCGGAGCATATTCTTTTGTCTTGCGGCATGTCCGATGATCTGAGAGCCTCTATGTGGCGCAAAGTGGGCTTTCACCTTAGCTTGAGTAACCGTGCTCTTCCTTTGTTATTGGAGAATGGCCCGGCCTATGCGGCCTTAAGGGAGTTTGCGGTCGAGGCGTTTGAGCGTCGATTGTCGTGGGGCCTTGTAAGGCGGAGCTAGGGCAGGTTGGAGGAATTGCTTTGGGTGGGTTATTTTTATTTATTTATTTTATTTTATTCTATTTTTGGAGTTTTCCACTTGTTGTATTGTTTGGGGAAGTGCTGGTCCTTGTTAGGATATACGTTATGGGATGTATGGTATGGGTGGCATATACGTTATGGGTATGTGCGAGGCTTTGAGTAGATGTATTTATTGCGTGGTTGTGTGCGTGTGGTTGCTAAAGGTTTTTATTTATTTTATTTTTGCGGTTCTTCTGTTAGTGTTGTTGTTGTTTCTTTTTTGATCTGTGGCTTGTTGTTAGATACTCCTGGGGCTTTGTTGTTGTTTTGTTTGGATGCTTAGTTGTATCAGGTTCCTTTGGATAGCGTGTTGCCGCGCTGCCTGCTTGGGTTGGTGGCTCAGGGAGGGAGGGCAGGAAATTTTCTTTAGCTCTTTTCCTCCTTCTCTTTCTGAAGTCGATGACTTCTCTGGGCGGGTGCGAGCGCCACCTCAGGGACCGCCCAAGTGGTGTGGATAAAAAAAATCGTATTAAATCTGATTCAGTAATTAGCCCTGCAGTTTTCCGTTGTTCTAAATCTGTGGATTAATAGCCTTCTCATAAGCGCTCTTTGATCACAGATAGGTAGCCCATATATTATACTTCCCAGACTGAATCAATCCGCCCAGTAAACAGTGATGATATCCAAAATTGTTAATAATCGGTACCCATAAAATAGTTAATCTAGGCAAAATATTTTATGATTAATAACAACTAACTTATGAAATTTACTCCTGCTGTCGTCCAGCATGTCGTAAGAGACGTTTAAAGGTCTACGCTCCACGTGGTATTTCCCCTATTTTTTCCGCTGCTATGATCTTTTCCTTCGATGAAACTACAACTTCAGTACTAGGGGTTATCTAGGGGATTATCTGGATTGTGATGACATCGCAATCTTCTTCTAAGCAAAACAAAAAAACCCTTATAATTCCACCTCACTTCATTACCTTTGTCTGCGTGGCAGACACCCAAGGAGCGAGGGCGAACGTACGTCAAGAAGTGAAATACAAAAAAAATAAAATAAATAAAATTAAATTAAAAATGAGATGCAAAGGAAGAAGCTGCGACTTACCTGGAGAGTGGTGAAGCTGAATGCGCAAGCGGCGAAGCTGCGACGATAGCTGAACGGTCGAGGAAGCTGTGGCGTGTACGTGTATTTGTGTGGGCGTGTGTGTGTGTGGGAAAGAAAGGATCTCAGGTGAAAGGAAGGGAGTGAGAGTGCTCCGTGTAAGCTGATGACGCTGTTGTTGATAACGGCTGGTGGTGTTAGAAGAGCCCAGGCGCGGAAGGTGACTGATTCTCCAGAGGATGGCGAGGAAAGACGCGACTTGTATCTCAAGAAGATAACGAATATTAATTCGTTATCGAAAGGCGCGAATACGGCGAATCAATATAAGGCGAATTTTACACTCACGACTAACTGCTTAGAAAGAAGCGGAAGTACACGTTGCACAGGCGAGAGCTGGACGAACAGTGAAAAAGGTTTTATAGAAAGGAAGGGTTCTAGAGTGTGGGGAAGTAAACGTTAGGCGCGAACAGGAGAGATAAAAGGCGCCGCCATCCCACCACCGAAGAGGGAGGTAAAAAGGGGTGGGAAGGCGTGGGAAATATGCGGGCGATGAAATTATTGTAAAGCAAGCGGATTAACGCGTACGCACGCACGGGCGGAGTAGGCGCGTAAGCGAGGCAGGCGTGAGAAAATTACCAAGTTAAAATATCGAGGCAGAGTTAATCCCTCAAAGGGAGCCGACCGAACAACCTTACTAAGACAACTTTTGATATTCGTCTGTGGTATAGAGGTTTAACCAAATTCCTTGCTTTCTTTTCATTTCCTATCCCATTCTATCTCTCCAAAGTATTCCTCGTGATGCATTATCTTAGGGGTAGACCTGAAGCTTATGTGGTTTCTGTGTGGAGTTGGAGAAGTCGACAGTACATCTCCTGATGTAACTGCAATACTATTATCCTCCACATAAAGTTTAAAAGTCTGCTTTCCCAGATTTCTGCTAATAAGAGGAAATATTGCCAGAATGCCAAATTTTTAAAATAGAATTTTTCCCCGGAATTCCTCGTTTTTCCCCTGTATCAAGTTGTGATATTGAAAATAATATAACCATCGGTAGGATAACCTAAAAATAGATGGAGTTGTGCTCAAAGAAAATCACGAAAACTGAAAAAAAAACTATTCAGTAAAATCGCCCTTCCGGTTCTTGGATTTCGCCCGAAATCTTCCTGTCTGTTGCGGTGGTAGTGCCTAAACTGAATACCAGATTTGAGGTTCCTGTGAATTTTCATTTTGAGATATTCCATTAACAAACATGCAGAAAACCTTTGCTAAAAACCTTCTTTTACTTTCTCTTACTCCTAGTGTAGTGGAATCGTTTGTCGTGTGATCTGATCCCACCATGATACCACCAGATGTAGTGGAATCGTTTATTGTGATTCCTGAGATATGTAGTAGGTGTCTTGAAGAGGGCGGAAGTTAGTTTAGAGATTTTTGGAAGTTAGTGCTCGAAGTATTAACACGGAATTTATAGAAATAGGCTGTATTTGAACAATAATTTAAACGTGAGTAATGGTAACTATTAACAAGAAATACTTAGAAATAAAATAGGAGATAAATAACTAATAATTTAGAATGATTAAAATAAATGAACTAAGATGCACCACTAAAGGTAATAAGTATAAATAAAAACTGTATAGGGACGCGTAAACTGCTGCTCGTATATGAAGACGTACTGAAGTATATTCGTATAATCCATCCTCTCTTCCAATCGGGCAAAGTTTATATATTAGTGTTGGCCACACTCACACCAAGACATCTGTCCTAGTGTGCGACCTTGGTTAGTTTGGTGACCACCGATTTAGGTCAGTGGCCAGCCTTAGCGGTGCTTGCTTTGATGACAGCAGCTGGCTACCGATTTAGGTCAGTGGCCAGCATTAGCGGTGCTTGCTTTGATGTGCTTTGATGTAAGGGTATTTACCCTTGGTTTGTTTGTTTGCCCACGGCCTTGTCTTGAAGATAGCAGCTGGCTAGGCCACTAGTTGTAAATTATTCTTTCTTTGTTATCTGTTGTGAAGGCTTGACATTGCTATGACTTTGCCATGTCATTACACTAGTAAGAGGAGTTTTATAATCATGTCAAATTTTCGATATTGAGGTTTCAACGGAAATATCAGTTTTAGGTCCCCTGAGGCCAAAAAAGTGATTTTTAAAAATTGGTCTTGTGTGTGTGTGTGTGTGTGTGTGTGTGTTAACAGCATAACTCAAAAATGAAAAATCGTAGAAAGTTCGAACTTGATATTCCGTTTAGGGTCATCTGTAGGTCATCTGTCAAAATTCTCAACGGGAAGTACCACATTACTGAGTGGTTATTTTTTTTTTTAGTTTCTTGCAATTTTCTCAAAAATGGCTGTGATGATTTTCTTCAAACTTGGTATTTCAACTACACATACAAAAATCTACAACTTTTATTCAATACATTTCTCTGGAAAAATTCATTTAATGCCACTTTTCCTCTAAACCTAGTTTAAGAGTTTTAGTTTTAAATACAGTTAAAAACACCAGTCAGTGTGTAAACTGAATTTGCTCTGTGCAAGTCTGCGTTGTCACACTGTCTGAAAAACGCATCCTGAAGATTGGGGAACGTTCGAAACCGGTCGATGACCACAAAATGAAGCAGGCTACCACGGAAAATGTCTCTGATGCTGTTATAGTTGTTTATACAATTCTACTATGCAAACACAATTAATTAGAAATAAATAGATGGGCAAAATTTCGAGTTTCAAGAAAATCAATATTCAGGAAGTGCGCTTTTACTAAACAGTTTTTTTTTTTCCATTTTTCAACGAATTTCATTAAATTTGGTATACTAACTATAAAATTTGTCAATTACAATTTTGAAAACTGGAGTAACAGAATGTTGTGTGAGTGTTTCACATCAGATTTTTTTTTTTTCTGATTTTTTTATTCATTGAACCACAAAACAGGATCTCGGTGAATATTCAGCATACATTTCCTCTTACTTGGAAACCTCAGAAGTAAAGTCATAGTAACAAAAGCAAGACAGGAAGAATCCAAGCTACTACTTAATTTATGATTCATAAAAAGTATGAAACAAAAAGTATACACAAACAATGTATGAAATATAAGTACACACAAAACGTATGAAACAAAAAGCGTAAACCCCAAGAAACTCTCAACTCGGTTGAAGTGAACTCTCTACACGAACTTAGTGAATTTGCTCTGACGATGGATGAAAATCCGAAAACGGTCAGGAACAATATAAATATGCACGCTACGACGGATAAAATACCAGATATAACTTTTCTTTGTCCACTTTGAAACTGCATATGAAGTGAATAGACAGCTTGTTTTATAAATTACAGTATTAAACCTCTCAACTAGCAGGGTGTCTTTCACAGCTATACAGCTCACTTGTCCGGTAATGAACAGGTTCGAGATGAACGAGAGAATACTGTCTGTAACGAGAGAATACTCTCCGGACAGTGGCATTGCTTTGAGAAGTCTCCGGCCGCCAATAACCATAGATATTGACGCGACTTAAATTAAAAAAAAGAAAAATTAAGTAAATTATGAATAATAAAATTCACTTTCCCTTAAACTAATTTAGAGACGCAGAATTGTTTACGGATCTTTTGAAGAGAGTGAAGTTGATATTCGGGTCAGTTGTTTGTTGCAGATGACATGACAAACTTTCTCGACTTTCCAAAAGAGGGCGAAAGTGGCAATATCCGCTTCACAATTATTAAAAAAAAATTAATATAATAAATTCTTACTAATCATCTATTATTAAAAATTTTTTTTTTTAAAATATTATTATATAAATATATCGTATATATAGAGTTTATAAAAAAAAAGAAGTGAAAAGTTCATTAAAAAATTAATTGAGTATTTTTACTTTCTTTGGAAAGGAGGAAGTATTATAATTGTGCCAAATTTTTGATATCCGACTTTTTACCGGAAATATCCGGTTTAAAGTGCCCTTGAGTCCAAAAAAGTGTATTTTAGTAAATGGTCTAAAGGGTGTATGTGTATGTGAACAGCATAGCTCAAAAAGGAAAAATCGTAGAAAGTTTCAAACTTAATATTCCATTTACGTATCACCATAGGATCTGACAGTACGTTATCTATCAAAATTTCTCAACCGGAAGTACCACTTTACTAGTTTTTTTTTTTTAACTTTTTTGCGATTTTGTCAGAAATAGCTTCGACGATTTTCTTCAAAATATATATATATCAACTACACATACAAAGAGCTACAACTTTTATTTAAAACATTTCTCCAGGAAAATTCATTTAAGGGCACTTTTAGGGGAAGGGAGGGGTTAGGTTTTTATCTAGCGTGCTATTTCAGTTTATTAGCCAATTCTATCATCTAAATAATAATAATTATAAAAATTGAATATTTTGTGTAATTTCTGAGTTTCAAAAAAAAAATATGGGATAAACGGAAGTGCGTTTAGTTTACCACTTTACTAAATGATTTTTTTTTTTCCTTTTACGCGATTTTTGGGGGGAAGGGTGGGGTTATGTTTTTTTTTCTAAAGTACTATCATAGTTGAATTATACAATTCTATCATCCAAACAAAATTAATTGAGAAATAAATAGATGGCCAAAATTCTGAGTTTTAGGAAAATTAGTAAACCGGAAGTGCGCTTTTACTGAACAGTTTTTTTCAGTTTTCAACAAATTTTCATTAAATTTACTACACAAACTATAAAATTTGTCAAAATTATAATTTTTAGATATGTGTTAAATAAATTTATGCTTAGTGAGGTGGTACAATTTATGGTTGACTACTTTCTTTGGTTCCTCTGAATCATCGAACTATTGAGAATTTCAGATAGATAGATACGAGGCATGTCTAGTAAGTAAGTGTACTGAATTTTTGTAGGTTAAAAAAATTTTTATTTGAAACAAAAAAATTACCTGGTTACATTAGTACATATGTAAGCTATTTTTCGACATAGTCACCATTCCTCTCAATGCAGGTGATGAACCGGGGTATTAATTTTTTGATGCCTTCCTCGAAGTAGTTTCCCGCCAACCCCTTCGTCCACTTCTCCACCTCCCCTTCACCTCCTCGTCACCCATGTGCAGCTTCAGGGAGGTAAAGAGATAGTAATCTGAAGGTGCTAGGTCAGGGGAATGCGCGGGATGGTTCAGGACATCCCATTGAAACGAGGCAAGCAGTTCCTTCGTGGCGTTGGCCGTGTGTGGTCTGGCATTGTCGTGCAGACTCCCTTTGTCAGCATGCCTCTCCTTTTGTTCTGAATCGCCCTCCGCAATTTTTTTAGGGTTCACAGTATCTTGCAGAGTTGATGGTCTCCACTTGAGGCATATATTCAATTAAAATTATGCCTTGACAGTCCCAAAACACGGATGCCATGATTTTCTTAGCTGAAATTGTGGTTTTGAACTTTTTGGCGGAGGGTGAAGAGGTGTGACGCCACTGTTGAGACTGCCTTTTGGTTTCAGGTGTGTAGTGTGCAACCCAAGTTTCATCTCCAGTAATGATGGAGCGGAGAAATTCATCTCCATGGAGTTTGTAGCGTCTCAAAAACTCTTGCCCGGCCTCCACTCGATTCACTTGGCGGGAGATTGGATTGACATTTTTCACGAAACGTATTATCGCGTCGACAGTTCTCAACGTTCTGACTTCGAACCGGTCTCGTTGCGGAGGGGAGGAATCAGGCTACACCACAGTGTAGCCAACTTGTCGAAAACAAAATCTCTCCGGCCGTGAGAGCCTCAGTAACTTACTTACTGGACATGCCTCGTAGATAAAAGCTTTATTACAAATTTACAAATATGTGTAATAATCATAGATAAAGTTCCAATGTACATTAACATTATAACCTTCCTACATTGTTTGTAAAATGATTTTTGGGATAAGGCAAGGTACAATATGCAGGAAAACAGCGGAAAAACCTGCAGCTTTAGGAAAAATATTAAGAGAGGATGTGTTTCAGTCTTTTATGGCTGTAATGTATGGAAGGATCATAGGAGGCTATTTCGCGGCAGAGTGGATTAAGATGACAGTCTAGAGTGGAGAGGAATTTAAGGAGACGATTTTGGATGAAGGAATAAACTGGGGTTACTGAAGATTTTACGTGAAGTAGGTCGATTTTCGTGTGTCGTGGTGAGTCAGTCGCAAGTCTTAGCAATTTTTTCTGGATTATCTGAAATTTTTTGATGTTACTGTTATTAGTTGCTAGTCAGGCTCCAGGCGGAGGAAGCGTAAAGTAACATCGATCTGATGACTACTTTGTACAGTAGAGTTTGTTTTGTGTGGTCATTTTTGAATCGCATGACAATAACGGGAAGAGTAGTCTTATAGTCATTTTTCCAGAATTCACTTTTTCTTGTTCGTGGGTCGTGAAGTTCAATTTGTTGTCCAGAGTTATTCCGTGGTATCAGACACATTTTCCGTGGTAGCCTGCTTCATTTTGTGGTCATCGACCGGTTTCGGGCGTTCGCCCATCTTCAGGATGCGTTGTGTCATACAGTGTGATAAGACCTACTTGCATAGAGCAAATTCAGTTTACTCACTGAGGATACTATCACTAACAGACTTACATCTGCTATAGACAAAACGATAAAAATACTGTACCAAAGGGAAAATGAAAATAAATCACGACAAAACAAACGCCATGCAGTTTACTAAACGTAGACCTACTCGTATAATCAACAGACAAATTAAACACAAAAATACTTTGATCAGTCGACTTTGGTCGACTTTGATCACAACAATACTTTGGGTTATTGTATAAACTGAATTTGCTCTGTGCAAGTCTGTGGTATCACACTGTATGACAAAACGCGTCCTGAAAATGGGCGAACGCCCGAAACCGGTCGATGACCACAAAATGAAGCAGGCTACCACCGAAAATGTCTCTGATGCTTTCCAGCTCTGCGGAACCAACCACCACAACAATTATTCCGAGGTATTTGATGTTCCTAGTCCAAGGGATCAAAGTATTGTTGTGTTTAATTTGTCTGTTGATGTAATGACATGGAAAGTCATACCAATGTCAAAGTGGTTCCAGCCAGCTGCTATCTTAACAAAGGATGGCAGTAATAAAAGAGCAATTTATAACCAGCGACCTAGCAGGCTGCCGTCTTCAAGACAATGCCGGCCAAACAAACAACAAAGCCCTTTTCATTACTTTACATCAAAGCAAGCACCGATAAGGTTGGCCACTGACCTAAATAAGGTCAGCAAACTACGAAGGTCGCACACTAGGACAGATGTCTTGGTGTGAGTGTGGCCAACACCGATATAATATAAACTCTATCATATACAACGAAAGGATCATTATATCTTATACGACGATACGAGCACGTCCATATACACGAGCAGCATTTTGCGCGACTATACACAGTTCCATTTAAACTTATTACCTTTTAGTAGTGCATCTTAGTTCGTTTATTTTATCATTCTAATTTATTACATATTTATCTTCTATTTATTCCTAAGTATTTTGCTAGTTATTAGTTACCATTTATACGTTAAAATTATTGTTAAAATACAGTTTAGTTTTATAAAATTCGTATTAATAATTCGATGCACTAACTTCCAAAATCTCTCAACTAACTTCCGCCCTCTACAAGACATCTACTACATCAGGAATCACATCAAACGATTCCATTACAGTTGATTACAGGTCTACGTTTAGTAAACAGTATGGTGTTTACTTTTGTCGTGATATATTTTCAATTTCCATTTAATTGCAGTATTTTGTCAGTTTGTCTAGTGCAGATATAACTATGTTAGTGATAGTATCAATTCTTCATGATGATGTGTACAAAGCAACATTATCAGCGTATTGAGAATTTCATTATATAATTTAAATAAATATATATATATATTTTATTATGCCAATCTCATTATTTATTCCTCCCACTTGCACTAGATTTCCCTTTATTTCATGAAATTTCATCAATTCAATTTCCCCCTCTATTTGTAGCCATAAAGTGGATTATTATCTCTATTCCTTTTTCTTGTTTAGCGTCATTAAATCTTTTTTTTAGAATGCTTCTTTCATTTTCATTTGTGGTTTCATTTTTCTTTTAGCTGTCTTTCAAAAACTTTCTCTTCATCTTTCTTTTTCTTTTTTTTCTTGTCTTCCCCAGTTACTTTCTCCTGATTATTTATAACCGCGCATTTTTTACTTCCTCGTGCTGTTGATAATACTGCATGTCACATTTTTGTTATTAAAAATATGATTGGAGGTATTATTCTATGTATCAAAAAATGTTTTAAAAGAATGGTTTGCATAATATGTAGTGTATGTGTTACGCTCATAGACCGAAAATGCTCATTGAGCGTAAAAACAGCTCACAACGCGTTGTGATCACTGTAAAACATCCACATCGCGAAATTCGTGTTATGGCTCTTATGAAAACGCTCGCGACACTTTATGGCAATCACAGAAATACCACACAGGGTCTTTCTGTGATTGCCACAACGCCCCGTAATTTAAGCACGCTTTTTGTTACAAAATTCAGCAAAATTATTTGAGTCAAATTTCATTAGATATAAACAATTTGTATGAATGTTTCATTGAGATTTTGGCATCATAGCAGTCAAAAGTGAACCACGGTTTATTATATATTTGTTTTAAATAGTTATTGTTAGCTGTATTAATTTGGAGAATATTGATTTGCAGAGCTAACGAGGTCCATATATATTTATTAGATAATTATTCAGACATTCAACTGAACCTGACGTGAGAAATTCAATGTGTTTCAAATTATCTGTATATAATTTCGATTTATCTTTATCCCAAGTAGTAACTGCTCTAAAGTGTTCATTAATTTTATTTGCAATATTACTATTATATTCATCTTGTGCATGAACTCATTACTGGAGAGACTAATAACACACGGCAAATGGTCTGATATTAATATTGAATCCGCCACTTTTATATCTAACTAGTTAACCCGACCCCGCTTCGCTGTGGCTTAGTCTGATTTTTAGGCTTAACCATGCGTGATTTTGATAATTTGTTTCTATGCTTTGGAATACCCTGTCTACTAATTCTTCTTTTAAGTGTACAATGTTGCAAAAATTAGAAGGGAAGGTGATTTTTCTCGTTTCCGGATTTGTAGGAGCAGTGCTGTTACCAAGTTCCAGTAATTGTCTTGAAAATAGGCAGCTGTTGGATCGTTTTGAAGTTGAACTCTCATATTCGTTGTTAAATGATTTTTTTTTTTAAATGTGCTCCAAAGAATTGAATATTTCAAGCAGGCATGCAATTCATCAGCTGGTGTTGAACGAGGGATCACTGGAAGCGTTTGCCTGAAGTCACCGGCTAGTAACACCAATGCTAGTATAGGAACCTGATTATTTCGCAAGTCTTTCAATGTATGGTCTAATGGTTCCAATGACTTCTTATAAGCCATTGACCACTCATCCCATACAATGATTTTGCACGCCCGAAGAACCTTTCCCATTCCTGATGTTTTAGAAGTGTTACATGTTGGGTTTTCTGTGAAGTGCATGTTTAGTGACAGTTTAAGAGCTGAATGCACTGTTCTACCTCCTTCCATCAACGTAGCAGCAAAACTTGAAGAAGCAAGTGCTAACGCAATATGGCCGTTTGAACGGATTTTAGCTCGGAATTTCCCGTTTCCGTGGGAACTTCGGAATAGAGGTACTTATAAGTAGTTGAGAAAGAGGTTCAGTGAGTGTGCCACCATGGCAACGCTTCTGATCTATCTATTTCTGCCGACCTCGCGAAACGCTCGGAGAAGTTCCCATTTCCATGGGAACTTCGGAGTAAAAAGTATATATAAACACTCTTATATAGAAATGCAACGTTTTGTAAAAATTTCAAGTTAATCTATCGACTACTTTTCGAGTTTTGCGGCCACAAACATAAGGATGCTGAATTTTTATACCTATAGATAGAGAATTTAAACCTATAAAATTTGACCAGACAAGATCTATGGTACTAAGATAAGTGAATTTACCATTAGAATCACTGTTTGTACGCCCATTTAGGACTACAAAGTCGTTGTTCTCCATAAACAACACCAAATAGATTCTATGGTAGAACATAAACGACACATCAAGTTTGAACTTTCTGCGATTTTTTTTGTTTTTTTTTGGAATTATGTAATTTAAACATAAAGCACATACGCACGCAAGCATGCACACAGGAAGTAGATCTAAGATTAACAAGATTTTTCCCATCAATAGAAATTAGGCGAAAATTTTGGAATACTACCCAACAATTTGGAAAACTTCAAGATGACACAATTGTTGAGTACCAATGGAAATATTAAGTCATACTCGCACCGCTTCAATATCATCAACGACCCAGCTTTTGACTGTGCATATTTCTTTTATATATAAATCTTTTAAACCCTCATTAAATATTTAAGATGGTAATTTAAGAACAGATCAAGAGATATTCCATTACATTATCAAAATAATTTCCAGATTTTTCATGCAAATAAATCATTAAGTAAAAATGTCTAATTAAAAGTGAAAGCGCCAAAGTGTATACGAAAATTCATAAGTCAGAAGAAAATAAACTGCTGGACAAAAGATTGCATAAAATTTCTAAATGTTTTCTTTCATGATAATACATTTGTTTTGTTTTTGTGGATTCATTTTAAATAAACTCTGATCCAATGGAGAACAAGATAAAACCAATTTGTTTATGTTTTTATGACGAATAATCCGTTCATATCTGGTGAACACAATTCATCCCAGTACGTTATTTCATTAGCTCTGATAATTACTCTCTCTTACAAAGTTTTCTTTACTGTTTTTATTATCAGTTATTTTGTTTATTAAAGATTGTTTTAATTTTTTAAAAATATTAAATGCCTCATGAAGGAAATTATTCTGAAAAAATAGCAGTTCGTGTGGTAACATTGCATGAAGAAGGGGTTCAGCAGTCAATTTTTGCTCAGAGACCAGGAATGAACCAATTCCCTGTTTTAAGAATGGTAATGCGCTACAGGGAGACTGGGAGATATTCTCGAAGACCTGCCATCCCAGAAGTACAACTCGGATAGATGAGAGATTTATTCATCTGAATTTGTTGAGGAACAGGTTTGTCAGCAGCAATCAATTACGTCTCTTGATCGCTGATGTCCGTAATGTCCATATTTCAAGTAGGTTCAAGTCAGAAGAAGGTTAAATGAAGCAAACTTGGCTTCCAAGATATTCGCTACTGGCTCTCTTCTCACCAGAGCACTGCAATATTCACGAGAACATGTCAATTGGACAACAGAGGATTCTCCAGATGGAAGGTAGAGAGTTTGGGGGCGTCAAGGTGAGAGATATGCAAAGGCTCTCATTTCTCCAGGAGTGGCTTTTGGTGGAGGCGATGATATGATTTGGGGAGACATAAATATGACGGCCGTATAGACTTACATATCGTGGAAAATGGGACGCTAAATTCCCGGAAGTTCCTTAAAAGAGGTTCTTCAGCAATATGTTGTGCCAATTTCTGAAATAGTCGGTGATGATTTTCTATTAATGCAGGACCATGCCAGACATTACACTGATGTCCTTAGTACCTATAGGATGTTAGGATTCAACGTTTGGTTTCTCCACCGAGAAGTCCAGACTTAAATCCAATAGAACAACTTTGGAATACAATTGGAATACGTCTCAGACTTGGCCTGATTGCCCCTAGCACTCTCACCGAGCTACGTACAGCAGTTATTGAAGAATGGAATGAGATTTCTCAACAGGTGATCCAAAATCTAATCTCTTCAATGCCAAGGAGGCTTGCTGCAGTTATCAGAGCAAGAGGAGGTATCACTAAATACTGTTAAAAAAAAATGAAGAAGTGATCATAAATAAGAACCATTTTAATTTTTATTTTAAATTTTTTTGTTTAGCTTTATTTTTTATTCTGTGTAATACAGCAAGGTTTTTCTTAAATTTTTGGTAGTTGTTCTTTTTTTGCTTTGGTTTAGAGTTCAGCAACATGAATCCATATAAAAAAAACACGAAAATACAGTTAATGACGGTCATATTCATACAGTAGTCATAATGTACATTGTGTATAATGTATACGTACATTTACTTTTTTTTACCAACTTTATATGAAATATATTTGGCACAATTAGCTGCTTGCTATAAACCAGTAACATTTGCTTTATCTAAAGGAATTTATTAGAATAATATAAATATCAAAAGCAAAGTATAACCTGATGCGACTTTCGTATTCATACACACTACATATAATAGTTGTTTACTATTTCATCTCTAAAGATATTCATTGGTCAAATTACATTCAGTTTAATGTTTTCTATCATTTTTGGTGGGTCTAATTTAAATTTAAAAGTGAAAATGGGAAGAGGTAAAGACACGGGTAGTGTATTCGTAAAATCACAATTGAAAATTGGAAAAGAGAAAAAAGTTTGCGTGAAATTGGAAAATTAATAAATAGAAGCCATGCTACACTACAAAGGATTATTAACCGTACAGAAATGAAAACAGAATTGAAAATAAGGCAAGAAATTTAAGTAGAAGGTTGCTCAGCGATTATGATGAACGATTCCTAGTAAGAAAAGTGAAAGAAATCCTGAAATAAGTGCCCCAAGCTTTTAGCTGTGGAGATGAGTTTTAGGTTGGGAAGGAATATTAATCCTGTGACTGTTCGTAGAGCCCTAAAAAAAAATTCCTTTTTTTCCAGGACAGCAAGGAAGAAACCTTTTGTAAATAAAAAACACGGGTTCAACTCGCTTATATTTCAGAAATCATCAGTTTGATTTCTGGAAAAACGTTTTATTTAAAGACGAAACTAAAATTAACATTTTACAATCTGATGGAAACTGTAAAGTTTTTCAATTACCATTCTTCAATTACTTTCTCCTTAAATTGACTTGTATTTTGGATCCCGTGTTTTTTTATTTACAAACGGTTTCTTCCTTGCTGTCCTGTAAAAAAAACGAATTTCTTTTGAGGGCTCTACGAACAGTCACAGGATTAATATTCCTTCCCAACCTAAAACTCATCTCAACAGCTAAGCTTGGGATACTTATTTCAGGACTTTCTTTCACTTTTCTTTCTAGGAATCGTTCATCATAATCGCTGAACAACCTTCTACTTAAATTTCTTGCCTTATTTTCAATTCTGTTTTCATTTCTGTACCGGTTAATGATACTTTGTACTGCAGCATGACTTCTATTCATTAATTTTCCAATTTCACGCAAACTATTTCCTCTTTTCCAATTTTCACTTAAGATTTTACGAATTTCACTACTCCTGTCTTTACCTCTTCCATTTTCACTTTTAAATTTAAATTAGACCCACCAAAAATGATGGAAAACATTAAACTGAATGTAATTTGCCTAATGAATATCTTTAGAGATGAAATAGTAAACAATTATTAGAGAATGAATGAGTATATGTAGTGTGTATGAATACGAAAGTCGCATCAGGTTGGTACTTTGTTTTTGATATTTATATTATTCTAATAAATTCCTTTAGATAAAGCAAATGTTACTGGTTTATAGCAAGCAGCTAATTGTGCCAAATATATTTCGTATAAAGTTGGTAAAATAAAAGTACGTATATATTATGTACATTATGACTACTGTATGAATATGACTGTCATTAACTGTACATTTCAACTTCAAATTATAATATTTTGCAATTCTATACAATACTTTTGTCCAGCAGTTTATATTTTAAAAAAAAAAATATAGTGAAAGAGAAAAAGCAAGTTTATAGAATTTGGAAAATTATAGAATGACCTAGTTTAACACGGGACAGTTTTTAATAGTTACGAACTGAATTTCTTTCTGCGATATTTGTGTTGCTGCATTGCGCTATTACAAGCGGAAATTGACAGCACATTCTTTGAAATATCATTTTTACTTCCTCTTACTCCTAGTAAGAGGCAGTATTGTATGTAATCATGTCAAATTTTCGATATCGAGTTTTCACCGGAAATATCCGTTTTGAGGTCCCCTGAGTCCAAAAAAGTGGGTTTTAGCAAATGGTCTGCGCGCGTGTATGTGTGTGTATTTGAACAGCATAGCTCAAAAACGAAAAACTGTAGAAAGTTGAAACTTGATATTCCGTTTAGGTATCACTATGGGATCTGACGTTGCGTTATCAGTCAAAATTCCTCAACCGGAATTACCACTTTACTAGTTTTTTTGTTTTTTACGTTTTTGCGATTTTCTCAAAAATGGCTCCGTCGATTTTCTTCAACCTATATATATATCAACTACACATACAAAGAGCTACAAATTTTATTTGACATATTTCTCCGGGAAAATTCATTTAAGGGCACTTTTTGGTGAGGGGTGGAGTTAGGTTTTCATGTTAACTGCTATTTTAGTTTATTAGACAATTTTGTCATTTAAATAATATTAATTAAAATTAAATATGTTGTTGAAATTCCGAGTTTGAAAAAATCGGGTAACCGGAAGTACGTTTGTTTTAACACTTTACTGAATGATATTCACTTTTTTGCGATTTTCTCAAAAATGGCTCCATCCGTTTTTCTTGAAACTACGTTTATAAACTAAACATGCAATGATCTACATCTTTTATTAAAAACATTTCTCTGTGAAAATTCATTTATGGGCACTTTTAGGGTAGGGGTGGGCTTACAGCTTGCTCTAAAGTGCTATCATAGTTGATTATACAATTCTATCATCCAAACAAAAATTAATTAGAAAGAAATAGGCCAAAATTTTAAATTTTAAGAAAATTAGTAAACCGGAAGTGCGCTTTTACTGGACAGTTTTATTGAGTTATGGACGAATTTCATTATATTTGGTACACAAACTATAAAATTTGTCAATTACAATTTCTGAAAAGTGGAGTAAGAGAAAGTTGTGTGAGTGTTTCAAATCTGTTTTTTCATATTGAAACGGCTACAGTAATCATATTTCCAAGAAGAAATACTCGTAAATAAGACAGCCCTTAAACATCGCCTATTTCTCATAGATTTAATATTACATAAAAGTGGAAATAAAACTCTTAAAAAAATGTAGCTTTTGTTTTTTAAACTGTCATTTACAAATTGTTTTTTGCAAAATGAAATTGATGTTGATACAAATTTAGATTCAGATAATTAGCTTTATATTTATATTTCCATTTAAATATTAATAAAATATTTTTTCTTCAATAAAATTTTCTTAAATTAAAAAAGAATAATTTATTTAATAAAAAAAAAAAAAACTGAATTAAAATAAAAACCCAAGTGCATACGGTGAACAGAAAGTATTTAGCTATGTTTTTGTTGCTGGGCAAAATTTCGGGCGTTGGTTACGGAGACCGGGTCAAACGAGGACATCGACCCCCCCATTGGGGCAATAGTTTTGACGTATAGCTCGAACCCTAAAGGTACTAAAAATCAATGATAATATCAAATTTATAAAATAAATAAATTAAACAATTAAACATGATTCTAATAATAACGAATTTAACAAAAATATATACAATTTGCTCTGTAATCAGTATAATAAAAATTACGACTAATAATTTAAAAAAAGGTCATCACTAGTTATCTTAATCTAAATTATTAGCTAATATAATTAGCAAGTTCAAAGGATGGTAAATTGTTCACATTTTTGTACTTATTCAACAATTTGGTTTAATTAAATTGTTAAGGTATACGTACATGAACTTTTTTCTGCC
>JAAEAF010004257.1:0-11133 GCA_011037195.1 Triatoma infestans
ACTAGAGTCATCGGTTTGGATGCTCTGTTAATGCGTGTGTTGTAAAAAATATGGATTTATTGGTTTGGATGATAACTTAAGGAGTGGGGGTAACTAGGCGTGGCTAAAGTGTTTGTCAAAATCGATGATTGTTCGCTGGTGAGGGTGAGAAGTATTGAGTTGGAAACGGGAGGGGATAACCTAATTGCCCGTCGATTTCGATGATTAGTCGGTAGGCGTGGCTTGATGACGGGGAAGGCTGGCCGTCATTTTGTATTTTAAGTGCGCCAGAACCGCCAAATCTTATCTACTACGTGAGAGGATAACCTAATTGATAATCGATTTCGATGTTTGGTCGGTAGGCTTGGCTTGATGACGGGGAAGGCTGGCCGTCATTTTGTATTTTAGGTGCGCCAGAACCGCCAAATCTTATCTACTATTAAATCTCTAATGAAAACAAATAATGAACACTTGCCTCGTTAGATGAATCGAAAAAATGAAAAATAAAAATCTTCCAATAATGAAAAGAGAATAGGCTTTCCTTCTAGTTGGGAAAAAAAATTAAAAAAATCAAATTCTACTAAATAGATAAATGAGATGTACACACCAATAAAATGGAAAAAGAGAATTTTGAAGTTGGTATATGATGAAATTTTAATTGAAGGTAAAAATATAGGTGAATATAGCAACTAGTAGTGAACTTTCAACACGTCTGCACTGTACGAAAGCATATATAGTTATTAAATTTTTGCCTGAATTACAATATCAATTGGAATATTAGTGTTATTTTTTACAGGTAATGCGGGAGGGGTTGCTAACGGGAGTGCATTGTATTCTTAATTATCAAAGTGAATGATTATTTTAAATAGTGCGTTAAAGAAAAGTTCATCCACGGATATTCCAAATTCCGCTCAGAACTAGTAATGCATTCTTCTACTTGTGGAATATAATACATTTAACTGTGTCCAGTGTTTATTGTAATGAAGAGAAAGAAGAGAAGACATCGAAGGATATGTAAATGCAAGAGATATTTACATATTCCAACCTACAGCAATAATGGTAGGCTGGGAAATTATAGTGGTCCATGTTTATGTTGACTTTATGAGGTACCCTGAATTGTCTGCAATAGTATTGCTAAGAAAATGATAGAATAAATTGAGCTTGGTTTAAATAAATTCAGAATAATTATAATTCGTTCATGTTATGTCTTGTCGTATGCATTTTCGCTGCATAAATTCTATAATATTTCTTAGGCTTTTTAAAGATTGAACATTATTTATGAACATCCATTATTTTGTCCGTCGTAGCATGCATATTAGTTTTATTCTTGATTGGTTTCGGATATCCATCCATCGACAGAGCAAATTTACCAAGTTTGTGTAGAGAGTTTACATCAACGAATTGTTTGTGTAGACTCACAATTGTTGGTTGTATCAAGTGTGAATCTACACAAACTTTTCGTTGAAGTGAACTCTCTACACAAACTTGGTCAATTTGTTCTGACGATGAATGAATATCCGTCCAGGAATAAAACTAATATGCATGCTATGACGGATAAAATAATGGATGTTATCCAGCATTGCGGACCTGCCTCAATTTCATCAATTAAAAATGAAATCAGAATATATATATATCTTGTAATCTTGGGTTTAGCAAACTCATCACTGTGAAATCTCGTAGACATTTTGATTTTGCTTATCCATTCAAAATTATTTTTACAATACGTGAAATATACCTACAAACAATTGATGACAACAACAATATTTTGCATGATACTGTTATGCAGTTAATAATTGGAATTATAATTATTTAATTAAACATTTATATGGCCACTATTAATATCCTTCTTCGGAAATTCCAGTCCAGGTAGAGCAGAGTCGGTAAGCGAAACCTTGTCATGTTTATTATTGTAGATATGCGTATTTCTTTAAGAAAAAAATCTGGTGTGAAACAATCACACAGCTTTCTCCGACTCCAGATCTCAAAATTATAATTGATTAACTTTATAGTTAGCATATAAAATTTAACCAAATTCACCGAAAACTGAATGAACTTTTCAGTAAAAGCGTATTTCCGGTTCAATAGGTATTTTGATACTCGGGGACAGTGTTACTAGTAGTAAGTTGTAGTTTCTGAAACTGTCAATTCTCAGTGCGTGGTCGCTATGTAAACTTCTTCACAGCAGCAACAATCCTGGAGATTGGGTAAGTAAATATATCATTTTTTATTATTATTATTTGTGTGATAGCTAAATGCCACTTCGCGTATTTTTTCTAAAATTGATCATTTTTTTTTTTTTTTTAGTAGGGTGAGGGGTGTAAAATTATGATTGTGGATTTAAAATGGAAGTAAACGTTGAAAAGTATAGCTAGCGAGAGGACCATTGTGGCCGACGTGTTATGGTGATGGATTTCCAACCAATAGATTGTGGGACTTAATCCCTGGTAAGACCAGGTTTTGCTAATAATATAAAAAATAATTCCTAGAATATGGTGTGATGGGAGTAGTATTAGAGTCGCTTTTATAAAGTTCGCCATCTTGTTGTATATGGTGGTGGAAGGAGCTTGCTGTTAAAATGAGAGAGAGGGTAGAAAGTAAATAAAGTTATCGATTTGGATGATGGATTAAGAAGTTCGGTGGAAAGAAAATTGAGACATCGTTTTGGATGATAGATTAAGCAGGGGCGGTAGAAAGAAAATTGAGTCTTCGTTGTGGATGTTTGGTTAATAGGTGGTGTTAATGGAGAGCAACTTGAGCCATCGGATTGGATGCTCTGTTAATGGGTGTGTTGTAAAAAATATGGATTTATTGGTTTGGATGATAACTTAAGGAGTGGGGGTAACTAGGCGTGGCTAAAGTGTTTGTCAAAATCGATGATTGTTCGCTGGTGAGGGTGAGAATTATTGAGTTGGAAACGGGAGGGGATAACCTAATTGACCGTCGATTTCGATGATTAGTCGGTAGGTGTGGCTTGATGACGGGGAAGGCTGGCCGTCATTTTGTATTTTAAGTGCGCCAGAACCGCGAAATCTTATCTACTACTAGATCTAATGAATAAAGAAGAACACTTACCGCGTAGATGACTCGAAAAAATGAAAATAAATACCTTCCACTAGGGATGAGAACAATAGGCTTTTCCTCTAGTAGCTAGAAAAGAAATTTAAAAAATGAAAACTACTAAATAATAAATGATACACACACCAATAAAAGGGAAAAAGAGAATTTTTGAAGTTGGTATATGATGAAATTTTATTTGAAGGTAAAAATATAGGGAATATAGCACTAGTAGTGACTTTCAACACGTCCTGCACGTACGAAGAGCATAGATAGTTTTATTAAATTTTTTCCTGAATTACATATCAATTGGAATATTAGTGTTATTTTTTACAGGTAATGCGGGAGTGGTTGCTAACGGGAGTGCATTGTATTCTTAATTATCAAAGTGATTGATTATTTTAAATATTGCGTTAAAGAAAAGTTCATCCACGGATATTCCAAATTCCGCTCATACTATTAATGCATTCTTCTACTATGTGGAATATAATAACTTTAAACTGTGTCCCAGGTTTACTTGTAATGAAGAGAAAGAGAAACATCAAGGATAATGTTAAATGCAAGAGATAGTTACACATTCCAACCTACAGCAATAAGTTATGCTGGGGAATTATAGTGGTCCATGGGGGGGGGGGGGGGGGGGTGGTTTATGGACTTTATGAAGTCCTGAATCTTCCTCTGCAATACGTATTTCTAAGAAAAGGATAAGACTAAAATGAGCTTGGTTTAAATACATCAGAATACTTATAATTCCTTCATGTTTTGTCTTGTCGTATGCATTTTCGCTGCATAAATTCTATATTTCTTAGGCTTTTTAAAGATTGAACATTATTTATGAACATCCATTATTTTATCCGTCGTAGCATGCATATTAGTTTTATTCTTGATTGGTTTCGGATATCCATCCATCGACAGAGCAAATTTACCAAGTTTGTGTAGAGAGTTCACATCAACGAAATGATTCTGTAGACTCACAATTGTTGGTTGTATCAAGTGTGAATCTACACAAACTTTTCGTTGAAGTGAACTCTCTACACAAACTTGGTCAATTTGCTCTGACGATGGATGAATATCCGTCCAGGAATAAAACTAATATGCATGCTATGACGGATAAAATAATGGATGTTATCCAGCATTGCAGACCTGCCACATTTTCATCAATTAATAATGAAATCAGAATATATATATATATATATCTTGTAAACTCATCACTGTGAAATCTCATAGACATTTTGATTTGCTTATCCATTCAAAAGTATTTTTACAATACGTCAAATATACCTACAAACAATTGATGACACTGTTATGCAGTTAATAATTGGAATTATAATTATTTAATTAAACATTTATATGGCCACTATTAATCTATTAATATCCTTCTTCGGAACTTCCAGTCCAGGTAGAGCAGAGTCGGTAAGCGAAACCTTGTCATGTTTATTATTGTAGATAGTAGTTGTATAGATATGCGTATTTCTTTAAGAAAAAAATCTGGTGTGAAACAATCACACAGCTTTTTCCTACTCCAGTTCTCAAAATTATAATTGAGAAACTTTATAGATTGCATATAAAATTTAACCAAATTCACGGAAAACTGAAAGAACTGTTCAGAAAAAGCGTATTTCCGGTTCAATATGTTTTTTGATACCCGAGGACAGTGTTACTAGCAGTAAGTTGTAGTGTGTGAACCTGTCAGTTCTCAGTGCGTGGTTGGTATGTGAACTTCTTTACAGTAACAACAATCCTGGTGATTGGGTAAGTAAACATTTCATTTTTTTTTTTTTATTATATGTGTGATAGCTAAATGCCACTTCGACGTATTTTTTCTAAAATTGATCATTTTTTTTTTGAGTAGAGCAAGGGGAGTAAAATTATGATTGTGGAGTTAAAATAGAAGTAAACGTTAAAAAGTATAGCTAGCGAGAGTCCCTTTGTGGCCGACATGTTATGGTGATGGATTTCCAACCAAAGGATTTTGGAGCTGAATCCCAGGTAAGACAAGGTTTTGCTTATAACATAAAAAATAATTCCTAGAATATGGTGTGAGGGGAGTAGTATTAGAGTCGCGTTTATAAAGTTCGCCATCTTGTTGTATAAGGTGGTGGAAGGAGCTTGCTGTTAGCATGAGTGAGAGGAGAAAGAAAATAAAGTTATCGATTTGGATGATGGATTAAGGCGTTTGGTGGAAAGAAAATTGAGTCTTCGTTGTGGATGTTTGGTTAATAGGTGGTGTTTCTGGAGAGCAACTAGAGTCATCTGATTGGATGCTATGTTAATGGGTACGTTGTAAAGAAATTGGATTTATTGGTTTGGATGATAACCTAAGGAGTGGGGTTAACTACGCGTGGCAAAAGTGTTTGTCAAAATCGACGATTGTTTGCTGGTGAGTGTGAGAAGTATTGACTTGGACACGGGTGGGGATAACCTAATTGATCGACGATTTCGATGATTGGTCGGTAGGCCGAGCTTGATGATGGGGAAGCCTGGCCGTCATTTCAATTGAAGGAAAAAATATAGCTGAATATAGCAACTAGTAGTGAAATTTGAACACGTCTGCACTGTACGAAAGCATATACAGTTATTAATTTTTTGCCTGAATTACAATATCAATTGATTATTAGTGTTATTTTTTACAGGTAATGCGGGAGTGGTTGCTAACGGGAGTGCATCGTATTCTTAATTATCCAAGTGAATGATTATTTAAAATAGTGCGTTAAAGAAAAGTTCATCCACAGATATTCCAAATTCCGCACTAAATTAGTAATGCATTCTTCTCTTTATTGAATATAATACTTTAAATTGTGTCCAGTGTTTATTGTAATGAAGAGAAAGAAGAGAAGACATCGAAGGATATGTAAGTGCAAGAGATTGTTACATATTCCAACCTACAGCAATAAAGGTAGGCTGGGGAATTATAGTGGTCCATGTTTATGTTGACTTTATGAGGCTTTCTGAATTCTCTGCAATAGTATTGCTAAGAAAATGATAGAATAAAATGAGCTTGGTTTAAATAAATTCGGTATAATTATAATTCCTTCAAGTTTTGTCATGTCGTTTGCATTTTCGCTGCATAAATTCTATAATATTTCTTGGGCTTATTAAACATTGAACATTCTTAATGAACCTCCATTATTCTGTCCGTCGTAGCATGCATATTAGCTTTATTCTTGACCGGTTTCGGATATTCATCCATCGACAGAACAAATTTGCCAAGTTTGTGTAGAGAGTTCACTTCAACGAAGTGTTTCTGCAGACTCACACTTGTTGATTGTATCAACTGTGAATCTACAGAAACTTTTCGTTGAAATGAACTCTCTACACAAACTTGGTGAATTTGCTGTGACGATGAATGAATATCCAAAACCGGTCAGGAATAAAACACTAATATGCATGCTGTGACGGATAAAATTATGGATGTTATCCAGCATTGCGTTCGCAGCCACATTTTCATCAATGAATAATGAAATCGCAATATATATTGTAACGTTTTTCTTTCTAAACTAGCTACTGCAACTAGTTTTAAGTGGGTTCGTATAGATAATGTACTCTAAACTTCAATAAAGGGAACAACAGTTTATTGCTATACCCAATAAATTATTAAATACAACGCTGAATAATAATTATTTCACAGTTTACACCACAAATGTTCACTTTGTTCACTTTTGTACACTTTTGACAAACTTATAACTTTGTTTATAACTGGGAACACTCTCAACTTTCTGTGTTTCTTTATTTATACCGGTAGCGAAGCTTCCAGAAGGTTCTCAAATGTTCCACAGAAAGCAGAGCGCCGCCAGCGCTTCCTAAGGCCACTACGAGAACCTTAGGTACCTGTCTTCTCTCTTAGAATGCACCACTTGCCGCGTTACACTGCTCCCCTCTCAGACCTGTTCGCTCCGAACAGAAACATCGCTGGTGACGTAAGGTAGTAACCGGTCCAGATGTACGACTTTCATTTTGGATCTGGGCATCCGTTGATTCGGTAAACCAGGTCGTTGAGCCTTGTTATAACGTGTATGGTCCTTCCCAATCGTTTTGGAGTTTAGTGGACCTTCCCTTCGTCCGTACCGGATTAAAAAGCCATACTTACTCGCCTTCCTGGAAGGTTCTTCCGCTGACCTGTAGATCGTACCGCGTTTTCATCCGGTCACTTTCTAACACCATCTTGTCGCGCACCTTTCCATGGATGGTCCTCAATCTGAGGCGAAGCTCTTCTGCATAGTTGTCCACGTCCGTTTCCTCCTTTTCTGGACTTCCAAATAAAAGGTCACTGGGTTGCCGAAGTTCTCTTCCAAGCATAACGCTGGCAGGTGTGCGACCCGTGGTCTCGCGGACAGCCGAACGGTACGCCATCATTATTAGAGGTATATGTTCCTCCCAGTGGTCCTGGCGTTTATTCACCAAAATCCTTAAATGGCTTCCTAGAGTCTTGATTAATCGCTCCACCATGCCGTCAGACTGAGGGTGAAGCGGAGTTGTCCTCGTCTTCATGATGCCAAGAATCCCGCAGACCGCCTTGAACACCTGTGACTGAAAGTTTCTCCCTTGATCGGAATGTAATTCCAGCGGAATCCCGAAACGGCTGAACAGGTTATTCACTGTTCGGCCACAGCTGATGCGTCCTGGGTTGGCAAAACATACGCCTCCGTCCACTTGCTTAAAGTAGTCCGCTGCAACTAGTATATACCGATTTCCCCTTTTAGTTTTTGGGAACGGGCCTGCTATATCGATAGCTATTCTTTCGAACGGTGCTCCAACATTGTACTGCCTCATAGCGCCACGGGCTCTACTTCTGGGTCCTTTGCTCGCTACACATTCCGCGCATCAATTATGAATAATGAACAAAACAAATAATGAACACTTACCTCGTTAGATGATTCGAAAAAATAAATGAATGGACAATAGGCTTTCCTTCTAAGTGGGAAAGAAATTAAAAAAATCAAATACTACTAAACAGATAAATGAAATACACACACCAATAAAATGGAAAAGAGAATTTTGAAGTTGGGAATGATGAAATTTTAGGAAAAAATATAGCTGAATATAGCAACTAGTAGTGAACTTTGAACACGCCTGCACTGTACCAATGCATATACATCAACTGATACATCCTCGTACTAAAAGTAAAAGAAATTAAAAATTTGTTTATTAGAATTGATAATAATTGCAGTAAAACTGTATTCAAGTTATTGTTTCATACCATTTTTTGGCAAATGGAAAATCCTCATTCCCATAGGATTACTTTATTACCAAATTTATATCAAAATTATAATTCATATTACGCAGAAACTTTTGCACCGATGGTTAATAAATTTTTGCCTGAATTACAATATCAACTGATGATTAGTGTTACTATTTGCAGGTAATGCGGGAGTGGTTGCTAACGGTAGTGCATTGTATTCTTAATTATCAAAGTGAATGTTTATTTTAAATACTGCGTTAAAGAAAAGTTCATCCACGGATATTCCAAATTCCGCTCAGAACTAGTAATGTGTTCTACCATTTGTGGATTATTATACTTTAAACTGTGTCCGGTGTTTATTGTAATGAAGAGAAGGAAGAGAAGACATCGAAGGATATGTAACTGCAAGAGATTGTTACATATTCCATCCTACAGCAATAAAGGTAGGCTGGGGAATTATAGTGGTTCATGTTTATGTTGACTTCATGAGGAACTCTTAAATCTCTGCAATAGTATTGCTAAAAAAATGTTAGAATAAAATGAGCTCGGTTTATATAAATTCAGGATAATTATAATTCCTTCAAGTTTTGTCATGTCGTATGCATTTTCGCTGCATAAATTCTATAATATTTCTTAGGCTTTTCAAACATAGAACATTATTAATGAAATCACAGTATATATATATATATATATATATATCTTGTAATTTTGGGTTTAGCAAACTCATCACTGTGAAAAACTCGTAGACATTTTGAGTTTGCTTATCCATTCACAATTATTTTTACAATACGTCAAATACACCTACAAACAATTGATGACAACAACGATATTTTGCATGATACTGTTATGCTGTTAATAATTGGAATTATAATTATTTAATTAAACATTTATATGGCCACTATTAATCTATTAATATCCTTCTTCGGAACTTCCAGTCCAGGGGATAGCAAATCGTTAAGCGAAACCTTGTCCCATGTTGATTATTGTAATAGTAGTTGTATAGATCTGCGTAGTTCTTTAGAAAAAAATCTGGGTGTGAAAAAACAATCACCCGCTTTCACTTCCTCCAGTTCTCAAAATTATAATTGAGAAACTTTATAGTTAGCATATCAAATTTAAAGAAATTCAGTCCAGGTAGAGCAGAGTCGGTAAGCGAAACCTTGTCATGTTTATTATTGTAGATAGTAGTTGTATAGATATGCGTATTTCTTTAAGAAAAAAATCTGGTGTGAAACAATCACACCGCTTTCACTTCCTCCAGTTCTCAAAATTATAATTGAGAAACTTTATAGTTAGCATATCAAATTTAAAGAAATTCACCGAAAACTGAAAGAACTATTCAGTAAAAGCGTATTTCCGGTTCAGTAAGTTTTTGATACTCGGGGACAGTGTTACTAGTAGTAAGTTGTAGTGTGTGAAACTGTCAGTTCTCAGTGCGTGGTCGCTATGTAAACTTCTTCACAGCAACAACAATCCCGGAGATTGGGTAAGTAAATATATCATTTTTTTTTTTATTATTTGTGTGATAGCTGAATGCCACTTCGCGTATTTTTTCTAAAATTGTTCATTTTTTTTTTTTTTTTTAGTAGGGTGAGGGGTGTAAAATTGTGATTGTGGAGTTAAACTAGATGTGAACCTTAAAAACTATAGCTTGCGAGAGGACCATTGTGGCCGACGTGTTATGGTGATGAATTTCTAACCAAATGATTGTGGGACTGAATCGCAGGTAAGACTAGGTTTTGGTTATAAAATAAAAAATAATTCCTAGAATATGGTGTGGGGGAGTAGTATGAGAGTCGCTTTTGTAAAGTTCCGCCATCTTGTTGTATAAGGTGGTGGAAGGAGATTCAGTATGGCCCTAACCTGGAATAAAGTGAAAAACGGTTTCGAAGTAGTGTTCCTAGTTTTGGGGAGTTTTGGTTAATAAAGTTTTAGTAGTACACCCCCCCTGTGGAGGCAGAGCACAAAGGTTACGTTATTCATATTCATAGAATGTAGAAACCCTAGGATATAGGAAATCATTGGCGGTTAGTAACTGAGAATGTTCTCACATCTAGCCTTTGTGCCTTTGCATAAGTGATTGGAGAAAATCGTTGTGCTCTATTCGTGGAACTGCTATTGGAGAGTGGTAACTTTGACGAACGTATTATTATGAGCGCATATGTCATAGTTACAAGGTCTCCGGACCCACACCTCCGTCATTCGTGTAGATAGAGGTGTACTCCTGCAGTAATATAGGTAGGCTAGAAGTTTGAATCCTCCTTGCGGTGGCGGGGAACAGTGCTTAAGCGCCACTGAGTCTCTACTGAGTTCAAGTTATAGAATTTCGCACGCTCGCCATAGTTCCTTTTACCAATAGTATGAGCAAGTAAAAATATCGTATAAGTTTTTGAACTATTAAACAAATATGCCCAGAAAAAAAAGATAAAATTTTAAAGAAGAATATTTATATCCCTGATCATAATTCATTGACTTGCAAAGTTCTATTAGTTTTAAGAGAGAAAAGAAGTAAAGGTTCTACTGTTAAATACGTCATTTGACTAAATATAGCACTTCTTTTAAAAAATGTGACGTGATTATTTTTTATTTTTTCTTAAAAAAAATTAAAATAAACTAATTTTGCAATGGATTCTAAATTAATAAATTAAACAAAAAATAATTTAACTAATACTTATTATCTTAATTAAATGGGACAAAAAATAATTAATTATTCACACAAAAAAACAATTTTTATTGGTTTCTGAAACGTTATTTCAAATTAGTAAAAAATAAAACAATTATCGACATTTTTATTTAATAAAATACAAATTATTATTGTAAAAGAATTTTTATTATAATAATAATATATTTATTATCACAAAACAAAAAAATATTTATAACAGCACTAAAAATAAATTTAAAAAATTAAAAAAGTTTTTTTT
>JAAEAF010004258.1:0-49907 GCA_011037195.1 Triatoma infestans
TGTAAATTAAGTAATGAGACTGTTTTTTTATCTTTTTTTTATTCAAATAAAATTACAATTCAACATTGTCCCCTTCAAAGTAACTACCTTGGGAAGCCACACAACGCTGAAGACGATTCTTCCATTCGTCACAGCAGTGCTGGAACTCGGATACTGGAATAGACTTCAGTTGGTCGGTTACGGCTGTTTGAATATTCTCCAATGTTCCAAAATGACGTCCCTTGAGGTGATTTTTCAATTTGGGGAACAGAAAAAAGTCACATGGACTCAAGTCGGTTGAATAAGGAGGCTGAAGAGCCACAGGAATGTTATTACTGGCCAAATACTCATTAATAGAAATCGCGGTGTGACACGGAGCATTGTCGTAATGCAACACCCACTTGTTTTTGATGTTTGGTCTCACACGCATGACTCTTTTTCGAAGTCTCTCAAGAACTTCTCGGTAAAAATGTTGGTTTACCATTTGGCATTAAGGCACAAATTCTTTGTGAACGATTCCTTGGCTATCAAAAAAGCAAATCAGCATGCATTTGATGTTTGACTTGCTCATTCTTGCTTTTTTTGGCCTTGGAGAGGTTGAAGTGTGCCACTGCATGCTCTGACGCTTAGTTTCTGGGTCATACTCAAACACCCAAGACTCGTCTCCTGTAATAACACGTTCCAAAAAATTGGGATCGTTTTCAATTGCTCCCAAAAAATCAAGGCTCCTTTCCTTTCTGATGTCTTTTTGCTCTTGTGAAAGATTTTTCGGAACCATTTTTGCACAAATTTTTCTCATCCCCAATTCATTGGTCAAATTTGATGAACGGTTGTGTGAGTCAAATTCAACTCTTCGCCGATCATTTGGACTGTCAAACGACGATCTCAACGCACGAGATCGCGGATTCTGCCAACATTTTCGTCGGTTCTTGAAGATGAAGGCCTTCCGCTGCGAGGCTCGTCTTCAATTGATTCCCATCCTTCTGCAAACGACTTAAACCACCTAAAAACCTGTGCTCTCGACAAAACATTGTCTCCATAGGCCTGGCACAGCTTAGCAGATAGTTTAGTTTATTGTGACACAAGGTATATAGTGTACAGTGGCCTTCCAAAACTTTTACTACATGTTTAAAAAATATGCCAAGTACAAGCAAATGTTTAAGTTAAAATGGATATAATTGCGTAAGTATAGATCATATGAGTATTTAAAATCAATTTTTTTTAAAAAAGGCATTTAATTTTCTTAAATCAAGATTTTATTTAAAATGTTTTTCGTTAATATAATAAATAAACTATTTCATATTATAATCATTTTTACAATTACTAAATACTATAAAATAACTAGTAAAAATGAATTAAATTAAACCAAAAATTCTATAAAATAAGAATAGCGGTCATTTAACTTTGGCCTGAAAATGTAAATTCACTTGCTGCTCTATTCATGCAGCAGACAATCTAAATAAAGATAGTCAGAAACCAGTGTTTTATTTACACTTCACTCAGTTTTGTGTGCACTATTTTAGATGTATACTTGAAGTGACCAGATTTATAAGAAGAGATTTACAAAGTTAAAATGACAAATTTTCTTTAAATGTAGTGCCCTCAATATTGTTGTTCAAGTGATGGAATTGCCCAACCTAACCAAATGATAGAGTAAGAGACTACATCACATTTTTCCCAGAATACCGTTTAAATTCAATTTTGCTGGGAAAAAGTTTTTTTATTCATAAAAACAGTTTTATTTAAAAGTAATTTTATAAAAACGCGTTGTTGAATCTTATTCTTCAAAATTAAACCTTCATTTTCTACCAATTTATTTTCTACAAGTGTACTACTTCCTTTGGTTTTGAGATAAAAAACTCCACACATCCTAATCACATTATTTTGTAATTGGATTCATTAAAAAGGGGAAACCTTGCTTTTAAGACTTCCATAAACGCTAACTAGCTGTACAGAGTGTAAAGTTTTAGAGTCAACAGCTCTGCCGTCTTGAACAAGCTCAAAATGCAAAATATTTTCCAAGTTCCACCAAATGCAAAGCATAACCTTTTATCGAACCGATCTTTGGTTAACCACTGATTAGGGCTACATAGTCTTGTAGTAACCAGTCTGCTTAAACTTTTTCTGGATTTTTCAAAAATATCCACTTTTCATTACTTGTAATCTATTTTTCCCTCCACAACAAGGAGGGATTTTGGAGGAAATTTTTGTACACTACAACACACTGTTTGGCGCTCTCACAGTTCATAACAATCTTCTGATTTTTTTTGTCTTAAATTTCAGGCATCCAGTTTGCTGAGTTGGCGGGTTCACCATGGCGTAAGAAGTTCATTTTATGGTAGATAATCCTCGAGACGCTTCTTATTTCGAACAATTCTTCATCACTGACAACCGAAGGACGACCTGATCTTGGCTCATCTTAACGGTTGGTATGCCCAGTCTATTGAAACGTTTAAATCAAAACGCTTCCGTATTCCTCTCCTTTCCTAGCATAAATTTCTTCGGCTATCATATTTTCACTTAGTCTTTTATTCCAAATAATGGTCTTAGAAAACCAGGAAACACAATTTTTTTTTCTTCGGAGCATTTTGGCTGCAGATTATACTAGCAAATGATAGGTTAAAATCTTGGGGATAGATAATTAGCGTCTGTATGGAATGATTTTTTTTAAATTATGTACAGAAAACCAAAAATAGGTTTTATTTTTCTGTCATCAAAAGATAGCATTGTTTTTTTTCATGCACAGAAACTTTTAGAAAGAACCTAGTAAAAGATTTATTTATAGTTTAGGTATACCTGTTTAAAAAAAAAAACTCATTGCAGTTTATAAACCAGATTTTATAGTTTATCAATAAAATTTTTGTAATATTGCATCTGAAACCTATATTACTGATTATTTTGATAACTTTTTCATCTTTTGTAGAGCATATGTATTGGTATAAAAATATGATGGGCACACTCTAGACAGACAGAAACATCACAAGAGACCCTCTGGAGTCGCAGTAATGAAGATTAGAGGTTCACTATAGTATTGCTTGCTACTATTATCTAAATATTCAACAAGTCTAGGCTTTTTTTGTCTCAACTTTAAGAATAATAATAATAAAAAAAAAAAGAACAAGGCCAGTTATATTGTAAAATCAGAGTGGACCATATGTTTCTGTATTAAATCCAGTTCTAAATAAACTTCATGTAATATATATATATACATTAATGTGAACACATAACACGTGACAGAAAGCTAGTTAGAAGCTATGTTTAGTGGGTGGGACTCTGCCTACTCGTCAGCTATTTATGTTTCCATACTAACATCTTATATACAAACACTTTTTTCTATACTGTATTATAAGTAACAAAAACTCTTTGGAGTTTTATGATTTTTTTTTTTTTAAATATTAACAAATTTGTTTGTAATTCTTGTATTATTAAAAAATATTTATTTATATATATATATATATATTTGTAATTTATCATAATATGACTGAATATTTGTAAATTCAATCAGGAATTTTGATATTATTTTTGGTAAACTTAAATTTAAAATTAAAAAAAAAAATTTGATGTGAAACACTCACAAGAATCTCTTATAATGAAATGCATACAATTTTAAAAATCTAGTGTGAAACACTCACACAACTTTCTCATACTCCAGTTTTCAAAATTAATTTTGACAAATTTTATAATTAGTGTACCACATTTAATGAAATTCGTCAGTGTTTTGATGGAGAAAACTGAAAAAAAAAATAAACTGTCCAGTAAAAGCGCACTTCCGGTTTACTAATTTTCTCGAAACTCGGAATTTTGGCATCTTTTATTTCTAATTAATTTTATTTGGATGGTAGAATTGTATAATCAAGTATGATAGCAATTTAGAGAAATACAGAATCCCACCCCTCCCCCAAAAGCCCCCCTTAAATGACATTATCAGGAGAAAAGTTTCAAATAAAAGTTGTAGCTCTTGATATGAATAGTAAACATTTCTACTTTTAAACAAATCGTTGAAACCGTTTTCGAGAAAATACCAGAAAACTGAAAAATACATTTCAGTAAAAACGCACTTCCGTCATCCGATTTTTTTCAAACTCGGAATTTCAACCACATTTAATTGTAATTAATATTATTTAGATGACAGAATTGTATAATAAGCTGAAATAGCAGTTTAGAGGAAAACCTCATCCCACCCCTTCCCCAAAACTGACCTTAAATGAATTTTTCTGGAGAAATGTTTCAAATAAAAGTTATAGCTCTTTGTATGTGTAGCTGATATACCAAGTTTCAAGAAAATCGTCGGAGCCATTTTTGAGAAAATAGCAATAAAGTAAAAAAAAAAAAACTATAAAGTGGTTCTCATGGTTGAGAATTTTGGCGCTACATTGTCGGATCCCATGGTAATACTAAACGAATATCACGTTGTTAACTTTCTACGATTTTTCGTTTTTGAGTTATGCTGTTTACTTTCTCAACACACACACACAGACCATTTGCTAAAAACCATTTTTTTGGACTCAGGGGCCTCTCAAAACGGATATTTCCGGTGAAAACTCAATATCGAAAATTTGACACGATACAATACTTCCTCTTTACTAAGAGTAGAGAGAAAGTAAAAATTGAACATTTTTAAAAAAAAAAAAAAAACCTATTGCTCAACAGCCCATGAAGGGCCCCAAGGCTTGCCAGACGGTGATTTGAATAGGAAGGGCGAGTGGTAGCACGCAGCAGTTCCCAAGCCGTTTAGTTCCAGCCTTCGCTGCCTGGGGCGCTACTAACTGTAGCTTCCCACTTCTTATCACGATGCTGAGTCAACACTGACTTTGCCCTCACGGGAATTGGAACCCTGAATTCTCGCAAGAAAGGAGACCAATGCGTGAGAACTTTCATTATTAAACTGCTCCAATATACAGAAATTTGGAGTATGTGTAACTACACAAGACAAGTATTTGAAGTGATTACATTTTAGTCCAAACAGCGCCAATAGCAATGAACAAACATAACTAACATTTTTAAATTTTACGCCACATATTCTCTAGAATCATTAAAATAAATTATTTTCTACAAAAATGTTTCAAATAAAAGTGAATTTATAATTTAGTAATTGGCATTCTATGTTTTTATGATAACCGTTACATTCCTCTTACAATTCATGAACACGATGAAAATTAACTATTGAGAGAAATTAATTTGTTCTAATGAATACTGGAACCATTGAATCTAAATACTGATACCATTTTTTTATAAAATGGTAACTTTCCTTTAACCATCCAAATTATTCATTAGCCCTTACATAAATATAGAGTTGGTGAGAGACAAATACCTAAGCAGGCACGTATAGAAATAGTCCAGAAGAAGGCGCCAATAATATTGAACAAAAATATTTGGAATTTAACATTTCTTAGAACTTCCCTAAAAACAATTTTCTTTTGAAAATGTTTCAAATAATAAAAATATTTCAAGATAATAACCATAGATAGTATACGAAATCTACGTCTTCGGATAAAAACTTTAATTCACACGTACAAATAAAATCTTAATTTTATTAAAAAATATATCAGCTTAATAGCTAAAATTCAAATAATGGTAATACATAGGCTAATTTAACTAGAAACAATACTTGATGTTAATAAATATTATAAAATATAAAAGACTGTATTTTTAAAATATAAAAGATCATTTCAAATGAAGAAGAAGGAAGTAGACAAGACGGGGGTGCAGCGCATCCTAATGGATTGTTAAAACCAAAAATAATTTAGTACAACATACGACGACCAGTAGTGATCCCTCATTTATGTCCGTGAAGTTGTTAACAAACCACAAAATTTGAAATGTTTCCAAATGCCTTTCGGTACATTACCCTTTAGGGTTGAGCCCTATTATAATTTTTCAAAATTTCTTAATCTCCACAAATGTTTATTTAACTTTTCTTTAAAGGAATACTTGTTTTAATTTTTCTTAGTGATATAAGTAAATAAAAATAAATCAAATAGAGTTCACGAAAATGGAGAAGGATGAGTCAGAAAAGTGGAGGGGAAACTTCCATAAGACGAAAGGCCACCAGAGACAAGTGTGCAAGAGGAACAACCTATAGATATTAAAGGGAAAGTAAATAAAATAAGAAAAAAAAAAAATTAGGAATAATTAAATTGACTTCGATAGAAAAGACCCATGACAAAAGCAATCATACAAATATTGCTAGAATGTCTTAGTCGTACAGCAACTCTTTCTCGATAATTACACCGGAAAGAAAATAGTATTACAATACAACTATGAGTAACGAACTGCCAGAATGAGGTGGGAGTGAATGTAGGAAGGTCATTTGAATATTATTATTTTTGCAATTTAAAAACAGTATGCATATACATTTTTAAATCAGTTTTTTTTTTTTTATCAGTTTTACATGTAACTGTATAAAAAAAAATTCTAAATTTTTTCTTTATAGCTCAAATTAATTATATAAAAATGTAAATAGTATGTTAGAAATAACTTGATTTTTGACATTTTTTATAAAAAAATTTTACAAGCGTGCCCCCAACATGGACGACCACTAGCTACAGTAACCTGCTCACATATAAACCTTCTTGTTTAATATTTATCACTGAATTCTAATTAATTTAAATGACATATTAATTAGCCAGTGTACTTAAAAGTTCTTGGGACCTACAATGTTTGAAGTTAAACTGTGATCGTGTTTCGTAATTTTTACTTAGATTTAGTCCGATACTGTTTGAAATGAATGAAAAAGTCAAATAAATTAAGAATTATGAATGAATAAATAAATCAGAAATGTGAATGTAATAAGATTGGGAGTGAGAAGGTTACTGTTGCTAGTTGTCTTCCATCTTTGGGGCACGCTTGTAAATAAATACAAAAAATTTTATAGCATAATTTGATAATTTGTAAAATACCAAGGAGGAAACAGTAAAAAAAATGCTAAACTAGATAATTCATAGAAATAATTAGCTAACCAGCCAATCACAGTGTAGAAGTGAAGGTGTCAAATGTGGACTTGGTCAACATAATATGTAATTCTAAATTTCTAATTGGCCTAAATTACACGCTAACATTTGAACATTCACGTCTACATTGAGATTAGTTATTTATTTATTGCTACTTATTTCCATGAAAAATCAAGTTTAGAATTTTCTTACTTAGGTATTTTATAAATTATCAAATTTTGTTTGCAATAAAAATCTTTCATGAAAAAATCCAAAAAATTAAGTTATTTTTACCATAATATTTACTGTTTTAGAATTTTCATTCGGAATGTCAACAACATATTTAATATTATTTAGCTGAAAGAATTGAGTAATAAACTGAAATAGCACTTTAGAGGATAAACAATATGTAAACGTTTACTGTGTGATTTACTTCTGTTATCGTTGTGAGTGTATGGTAGATAAAGATATCTTTGGTTGACATAATTGTACCTACTTCCATTCAAACTGGTTCCTGGTTTTGGACTGTATCAAATTGGGTCTCAAATTTAAAGGAAAAAAAAGAAACAATCTTTTAGAAAAACCAATAAACAAAATACATTTCCTTTAAATTTAAAATAAAAATGAAATAAAGAAACAGACTTAACTGTATGAAAACGTGAAATATGGAAATAAAATTGTCCCCCAAAAAATATGTTCGAAAAGGGTTCACAATAGTTTTCCACAATAGGATTTTGGACATCTGATTTCTACCTGTTCCAACAACAAACAACAATACTATAACACTGCAACCGGATAGCCTAACTACGTTACATTCGAAAAACTAAAGCCAGAGCTCCAAGCGGCCTGAGTTGTAATTACATTGCTGGATCAGCGAGAATATTACTATTTACTATGCAATTTTGCGATAGAAAAAAACCTTAAAATTGCAGGACTAATTGAAGACTAATATAATGGCTTTATGCCGTAATTTTAGCAGAAAAAATAATTAAGTAAGATGTTGTTTAAAAATAATCTAGAAGAAAAGAACTCCAACATGTTTGCTCTTATCTTCGTAAATACCATCATGATAAAATGCATTCCGGTAAAATCATAGAGAAAAATATTTACAATAACATATGCTCTATTTAATGGTTTAGTTGCTATTAAAAATAATGTTAAAAGAAATACTAGATATATAACCTTTCCAATCAAGTTACAGAAAGACAACATATTCCATCGATATACAATTACCCTCTCATGTTTGATTCTAACTTTAATTTTTTTTTTTGAACGATCTTTCCAAAACAAAAAGAAAGTTAATATCTGGTGTGAAACACTCACACTACTTTTTCTTACTGCAGTTTACAACATTTTATAGTTAGTTTACCAAATTTAATGAAATTTGTCGGTATTTTTATGGAGAAACTCGCAAAAACTGGGAAACTATTCAGTAAAAACGCACTTCCGGTTAACTAATTTCCTTGAAACTCGGAACTTTGGCAATCCATTTATTTCTAATTTATTTTGTTTAGATGGTAAAATTGTATAATCAACTATGATAGCACTTTAAAGGAAAACATAAACCTTTCCTTCCTCATTAACCCCTTAAATGGCTTTACCAGCAGAAATGTTTCAAATAAAAGTTGTATCTCCTTGTAGGTGTAGTTGATATATGAAGTTTAAAAAAAATCGTTGGAGTCGTTTTCGAGACACGAAAAACTGAAAAGAAAAAAACATTCAAAAAATGGAACTTCCGGTTGAACGATTTTTAGGAAAACCTTATTCTCAGGTCTCCCGGTATCACATTAACGAAATATTTAGTTTGAACATGTTGCGATTTTTCGTTTTTGATATATGCTGTCACACACACACAGGTACACAAACAATTGCTAAAAACTAATTTTTTGGACCCAGAGTCCTTCAAATCGTGACTTTTCGGTGGGAACTGATGTCGAAAATTTAACAAGATTGCAGTACTTCCGCTCTAAGAAGCGAAGAATGAAGTCAGAAAGTCTCTAATCTATCATGTTTAATTCAGTCTAGGTAATTACTTATTTTACCAGTCACTTTTATTCACAGTTTAGTGGAATAAAAATACATGAACTAAGTCAAGAATTTTTGAAGCAGGAAGCTAAATATAATAATCAAAGGATTTTATTTAGTCCCATGAAAGAGAACGAACAAAAAACAACTAAGGAAAACGAACTTAATATATTCTGTTATTACAAAATGCATTTAAAATTCAATGGTAATATTTGAAAAACGAATGCAAAAAAAAAAACAGATATAATAAAACGTAGCTAGTTTTAGCTGTGAGCTTTTAAACATTCCCACATTATATACATATATCATGTTTATTGTTTTTCTCTGATTCTTTATTACATTGAAAAGATGACATCAAAGCGTATTTTTAGTATAAAACATCATCTATCTAATTATCTTTAAATGAAGATACAATTTAGTTCAAATGAAAAGGTAGGAGTATGCCAGTAGTAAATATTTCTAATGGATGGATGTATTTAGATGAAGCTTGCCAATAATAAATTACTACGTAATATTTGTGATACTATTCTAAAGATTCTGTCCGGTCATAATCGGCTCGTTTTTACTTCACTTACTTTCGAGTTTTCACCGGAAATATCCGTTTTGAGGTTCCCTGTATCCAAAAATGTGTTTTTTTTTTTAGAAAATTGTGTTTGTGTGTGTATGTATATGTATGGGTATAGCTCAAAAACGAAAAAAACCGTAGAAAGTTCAAACTTTTAGATATCACCATAGGACCGACAATAGCTCAGCGGTCAAAATTCCTTATTGTTTTTTTTTTTACTATTTTGCGATTTTCTCAAAAATGGCTCCGACGATTTTCTTCAAACTTGTTATATCAATTACATATACAAACATCTACAACTTTTATTAAAAACATTTCTTTAGAAAAATTCATTTAAGGGCACTTTTGGGGGAGAGGTTTGATTAGGTTTCCCTCTACAGTGCTAGTTCAATTTACTATACAATTCTGCCCTCTAAATAATATTAATTAAAATTAAATATGTTGTTGAATTTCCAAGTTTGAAAAAATCGAATGACCCCGAAGTGCGTTTTTTTACTGAAATGTATTTTTCAATTTTCTGTTATTTTCTCGAAAACGGCTCCAACGATTTTCTTTAAACTTGTAATGTGAACTACACATATAAAGAGCTAAATCTTTTATTTGAAACATTTCTCGTGGTGAAGTCATTTAAGGGTTTGGGGGGGGTGTGAGGTTGTTTTTCTCTAAAATGTTATCATAGTTCATTATACCAGTTCTACCAATCAAACAAAATTAGGTAAAAATAAATTGATGACCAAAATTTCGTGTTTCAAGAAAACATTTTTTTTTTTTTTCAGCTTTTGACGAACTCCAACGGAATTTCATTAAATTTGTTACACAAGTTATAAAATTTGCCAATTACAGTTTTGAAAACTTGAGTAAGAAAAAGTTGTGTGAGTGTAATAACACAACAGATTTTTTTTTTTTTTTTTTTTTAATTCTGACTGATTTCTGTTGAGTTTTCTGTTGATTTAACAAAACTATGTAGAAACGTTTAAAAACTGTAATAATTGATGATGTTACGAACCTGAATAGAATAAAATAAAATAAGCATACTTTTTGACGGACAGAATCTTAGAGTTGTCCAGCAGTGCTGCTGATAACCACTGATCTATCAAGAGAAATAAAATAATATTGTCTAGGTTTTGGATAGAATATTCGTATTTAGTAGATAAAACGACGTAGATAAAGCTCAGAATTTTAGGATAAGTTCAATCTTCTACAATTTTAATGAAACTATGCTCGATCCCTAGCTAAGACGTTTTGTAAATGTATACTATGCTAAAGCAGGTGTTCAGCTACATCCACGACATCTATTGATAAATGGACAAAGGAAAAAGGAAATTAATTTACTAACAATAACTATTTAGTATATTCTTAATTTACTTCTAAATTCCTACAAAACAATAGTAATTTTTAATTTTTCTTACTGCACTAAGAAGAAGAATATCAATATACTTAACAAAATTTTCGAAACTGAGGTTTCATAGGTAATGCACGTTTTAAGGAAACCTCAATACAAAGAGGATATTTTTTGCGGATTGTATGTCATAATATTTTTTAGAAAAAAATCATTTTAGAGGAATTAAATTTTAATATAATTTACGGATACGATAAAATAGACGAAATAATTTTGCTAACGAAAGAAATGCATATAAATGGGGAAACTTGTGGCATTTGTTGGCAAAGAATTATAAATATTGTAAGTTTGATAGTGTATTTTTAGAAAACTTTATCATTATAGAAAATAAAAAAATGCTTTGCAAATCATTCCTTAACTTATAAAATAAATGTAATAATATTTTCATAAATTTTCTGATAAAAATTAAGAATATTTCTGAAATAATTAAACAATTGTATAAATGTTTCTCTGATAATATCAAAGTAAAGCGGAAAGTGGTAAAAAATATATCTGCTATTTCTATAACTGTTGACAATAGGATTTTGCTAATACTATTGTATTTTTTATAGATTCATAACTAGAACGAATACAAGTTTTGAATCAGAGATTAAGGAAAATTAAGATAAGCTATTTTTCCCCATTTTTACTCACGTATCTCTTGACTAATCATGGACCCCAATTTTAAATAATTCAACAATAGAAGTAACTTAATAAATTATCAGCTCATAGAAGTTAAAAATCAAAACACAAAAACTGCATTTGAGGGCAGCAAAATATCAGTTTAAAGTTGTGTTTTTTTTCTCTCTCTTCAAATTAAGAAAATATTAAATCTCAGTGCAAATTTTACACCTATTACGTAATACTACTTAAACGCCGAGGACTTTTTAGTAGTGGGAGGTTTTCTGTTTTGACCTTTGTGAAAAGATTCATTTTTTACTTTTTATGTTTGCCTTTCACCTGTGCCCATACATCATCACTAATAGAAATTTGTTTGGGAGAATCAAGTCAACAAAAATATAATTAATATTAATAAAAACATAGGTGTCAAGTGTTTAAAAATGCTAAGATTTATGGACGTTGAGGCAAGTATAAAATTTCATTAGCAAATTGTTTACAAAAAAAAATCCAACTTAAATTGAATGAAATAAATATAAAAATAAAAAAGGAATAGTAAATAATCAGTATCTCATGATAGTGTTTATAATAGACTAAATTGTCACCAGAGTGCTCTATAATTATCATATGTTCAGTTCCCTTTTTATGGATACAATAGTCTTTTTGACTTTGGATAACTATGTAAATAAACGTAGGAAAAAAAGTTTTTGATCACCTTCTAATATTTATTACACTTCAACCTAGCAATAAGGAAACAGACTCTTTAAGTGGCATATTAGTAACTTATCTATTGAATATATTAATAATAAATAGCTGGATAAAAACAAAATTTAAAAAAATTATTTAAAAATAAAAAAAACTTACCGCGTCCGTTCGTTCGGTGCAACAAGTTTAGCTCGCGATCACTGACTGGCCTCAAGCCTGGGCTCCACCGAGTTAATTTTAAATCATCCACCACTACTTTTTAGTTTGGATAGCTAACAGATCTTATCCAAAACTAGACAAATCTCTAATTATAAGAATATTACTATTTTTCTATGTTTAAAAGAAAGAAAAAAAGATGTATTTTTGCAATTAGCTAAAATTTGTATCAAGCTTATACAAATATATTTCTATATTTTAAAAAACTATTTGTGGTGGTGTGATTGTATTATCAAATAAGCTAATAATTTAAGAAAACAGTCAATTGAAGTCCATTATATGTTTACTGTCGCATATAGTTTTAATTCATTAAACAGAACTTTAACACAAAAAAAAAACCATGAGCATTTTTGCCTTGTGCTTTGAAATGTTTCCAAACTTAGAGGAAAACTTGTGGCATTTGTTGACTAGCGGACAACATTCGTTTTTTTTTTTTTTTAAACCTACTTCAACTGTCCTTAGGTTCAGCTCCGTGATGCAAAGCACTATCGCGTTCATGGCGCAATCAACGTGCAATTTAGCTCACGGTTCTGCAGAGTTATTCGTGCAAGGCTTAATTCCTTAGCTGGTACTATCCTATCTCATCTAAATTCCAGAATCCACAAGTGAGCTTCAGACTCAATTAAGCCAACTTTCCGTATTGGCACAATTTGATTTATATTGGATTACTTCCTCTCAAGTTAAAGTCTACAACTCTCTAGATGAACTTGTCAACCATATTCTGACGATAAAGGAGAATCCAAAACTGGAACTACAAAAATAAGCATGCTAAGATGTATAAAATCCCAGATGTTATCCGGCATTGCGGACCCACCCCACATATTCAACGATGTTGGTCAACAGTTGATCTACAAGGTTTTTCTAACTAAGCCAATTAAATTATTCCTAAATTTTTTTTTTTCTTAATTTTTCTGAGGGTTTTTTTTTTTTTGGAGGGTTCTGTACTGCGACTATGTTGATCTACTGTATCTCCTCTGGTGCCGAAGATGAGCAAGCTCATCTACAGCACCCCTCCAGGTTAAGCTCCCTAAGGAATCCCTAAATCCTGGAAGGTTCTAGGGTAGGTATTTCCTTCTCCCCTATCTGGTAACACCCCAGACTATTAAATCTTCTTTGAATGACGGCATTACAGTCTGTGAGGAGGTGAACCGGAGTTTCCTCTATCTCCCCACAGAATCGAGGTTGGTCAAATTTCTCTATTAACATTAAAATTCTAATGTTTCCCATTTCTGTCTATAACTAAATTTTGACGCCCGTTGGTACAATTGTACTTACGTACAAACTAGTCTCTCCTAATATGTGAAGAGAACACGGAAGTCGAGCTACCGATAAAATTATATCTTTATAAATTTAGAATAACTTAAGTTTAGAGCATATTACATATACATTTCGAGGTGTCATAAAGTAAGAAAAACTATTTTTAATGCAAATGATCTGTTTCAGATTGTGAATATAATTAAATAACTCAGAAGTGGAAAAAATAGGGAGCTTATAATATTACAATCCGATTAGATAATTCCTGATGACAAAACAAAGGTTTCTTTCAAAATCCGTCATCTGGGAGAGGGCGAGAGATTAGATACTTAAAAAAAGAACTATCGTTTTGTATTTTAAATATTTTTCTGGGAAAGTTATTGATTTTAGAGAAGGTTCGTTAGGCTTTCGTTTTGAAGTGTCATTTCAGTGTATTGTTGAAAATTAAGTGTTTTTAAAAAAATGCAAACTTTACAGAGCGGTCTTTTACAATTCCTCGATTTTTTTTTTTTTAAGAAAACTGCCCCAAGGATGTTCTTCAAACTTAAGATCCAAATTAAATATTATGTAATCTTTCATTTTTATTTGAAACAGTTTTCCGAGGAAGTAGATTTTAAGATGGTGGGTGGGGGCTGCGTAATTAGGCCTCTGTTAAGCTCCCATTTTGGTATAATATCTACCACGAATTTAATATTAAGTACAAATATACATTTACGAAAAGCTCATTTTTTAAAAGAACAGTTCTCGTTTAGGATTGTGAGAAATTAGTAAGAGATAGTTTGTAGGGGTTTCATACTAGATTTTTTTAAAAATAAAACTTCATATATTTAGATTTTTTTTTTAAGAACTCCATACACAATGGAACAAAAGATAAATGTGTAAAACCAAATTTTTAAAGGATTCCCTCATAGTAATCTAAAAGAGAAATATATATATGCAACTTAATGAAATTTACGATTGTTTCTTAACTCCCACGGTAATAAGAAAAAATTCTCAGTATTTCCTAAACATATTTCACAATACAAAGAGACTTTTATATGTGACTCATTCGCTGGCTGAACAGAAATAAAACGAGTCATAAAATTTAATGAAATACAAATGTTTTTTTAATTTTAAGCCAAATACAATGCATATTATAATTCATTGTAATAATTAACAATTTTTTTTTTTTTTAATCAAAAGCTTGAATGTTTTAATGCAGTTCCAATTTTATTACTCTTAGTAAGAGGAAGTATTGTAATCATGTTAAATTTTCGAAATAGACCGGAAATATCCGTTTTGAGGTCCCCTGAGTCAAAAAAAAAAAGTGGTTTTCAGCAAATGGTCTGTGTGTGAATTAGCTCAAAAAGGAAAAATCGTAGAAAGTTCAAACTTGTTATTCCGACATTAGGTCATCTGTCAAAATTCCTCAACTACTTTACTTTCGGCCCCGTGCCCTCACAATTTGATACTGATTGATATACCAGCGCTCAAATTGATTGTATAGAAATTCTGGAAAAAAAAAAAATTTAGTACTTTTTATTTAACGGTTCTTGAAATTACTGATTGTTTCGTATAATACTGAATTGGAAGGAGAATTGTGAGGGGTCTCCTGCGTCCACGTCGCCGGGGCTGGTAACCGGTCATCCCTTGACCGGGCCGAAAGGAGACTCATGTAGAGTAGTACTAGGGGGTACGGAGGCACCAACCGCTCTTTTCAGAGCGAGGGCGTGGCCAATTCGGCTTTTGCCCACTGTATATAGTGTAAATAAGTGTATAAATCTTAGTTGTTACTGTTATTTTATTTCTTTATTTATTATTTATTTATTTATTATTCATTTGTCTATTTATTACATTAAATTTGTCTATTATTGGATTTTTCTATTTTTTAGTGCTATCACTGACGTTATTGTTCTTAGCAATACAAATATTCAATGGATGTGCACGCATTTTCCCAATTCTCCGCCAATAATAATGGTTACCAACTATCAAAAGCTGAAAGAAAGATAGAAGTTGGGCAGACAGTATGGGTTTTAAGAAGTGGTGGGCCTGTTCAAGAAGCTGTCGTGGTGGCAGTCATAAGTATGTGCAGTGGGACTGAGCGAGAAGAGAAGTTACTTGTCAAAGTAGAGTGGCCTGATGAGACCGGGACTCTATTGGACAAAACAGTCCCTGTAGAAGATGTCTTCCCTCGGAAACCAAGAAAAGCTAAACTAGGCATTGCAAGCAGTGCTGATGATGAACGCAATACTGGGGATGAGAGGAGTATTGATTCTGGCGCCGTAACTCTCATACAGGATAGTAACGAAAACAACTCTATTTCAAATGTTGCGCATCGGAAGAGCATTTGTCGTACATGTGGCCTAACACTCAAAAATGAGAGGGGTTTAAGAGTTCACATTACAAAAAAGCATCCTTTGGAAGCCAACAACTTGACCTTGAAGGCTTTATCTAGAAATAAAGACGCTGCTAAGACTCAAGAATGCCCAAGCTCTGACGTTACTGCAGGAATAGATAGGTGGTCGGCAGCCTTTTGTGATATGCTGCAGCAAGACCTAATTACAAACGAGGATTTCGACAAGGAAGTAAAGGAATTCCTTAGTTTCCTGAGAGAGGCTAACACCAAATTACCAGGCCCGCAGCACCCTGCTGTCAGATACTACAGAATGATGATGAAGAATAAGACTTCTATATCGAGCAAAGGAGCTAGTCAGGTGTCCAACCCTCAAAGAGCAAACAGGGAAGCTCGTAGTCGGCGGCAGGAGAAATATCAGTTTGAGATGGCGCAATACAACTACTATAATAGGAGGAAGAAGGTAGTCCAAACTGTCATGAATGCTGATGCCCCCAAACAATGCCCAATAAAGATAGCCGAAGTCGAATCACACTTCAGGAAGGCTTTTGAAGTCCCAAATAGAAGTAAGAGGGAGTTCTATGAACACTGTCCTCCTAAACCCAACTTAAACTCACTTGATGTTCAGTTGTTCAGGAAAGCCATCAAATCAACGTCCCTAGATACATCTCCTGGACCTAATGGTGTACTAATTCGTACAATTAAATGTCTGGGTGTTGCTCACATAATACAATGTATAGCGCAGATCATCCTTAGAGTTGGATACATACCTGAACATTACGTCAGGGGCGCACTATCCTCATTTACAAGGGTAAGGTGACACGGGTCAAATTTCATCTTGGAGGCCGATAACAATATATTCAATTGTCCGTCGGATTATAGAAAAGGTTTTGGACACTGAATTAAGAAGGCAAATCACGTTTCATAAAAGTCAGAGAGGTTTCATAAAAGGACTTCCAGGTGCCCACGTTAACGCGAGAATGGTTGACGCGCTTTTACGCAATGCAAAAAGTAAGAAAGGTGATTGTGCCATTGCTTTTCTTGATGTCAGTGGAGCATTTGATAATGTGGGGCATGAGCATATTGTTCGCTCTCTGGAAGCGAGAGGCGTGTCCCATGATCTAAAGAACGCCATCTCTGCTCTTCTCTGCTCTAATAAAATAAGAATAAACGTTGGAGCCCACGCTACCAAGGCGATTGACGTTCTCCGGGGCGTTCCCCAGGGCGGTCCTCTTTCATCGTCAATGTTTAATCTTGCAATTGACCATCTTTATCACGAAGCCTGTGACCACGATTTCTCCGAAAACTACGGTTACAAGTTGGGAGATGGCCACGATAGCGTGATCCTAACGGGATTCGCTGATGATCAGGCTGTATCCGCGCGCAGTGTAAGAGCTGGGGAAAGAGTCATAGACTGTGTGCAAAGAAGACTAGCAGAAATTGGTCTGGATATTAATCCAAGAAAGAGTACTGCGATAGTCATTATAAATGGCGAATTAAGGCCAGAAAAGCTACATCTGGGGAGCGGAGATGAAATCCTTTCTGTGGGCGAGGGAGAGTTGATTAAATACTTGGGATGCACGTTTTCTGGAGAATTGGTCTTTAATGAAAGCTCGGTGACTAAAATTAACGATAACCTCGGCAAGTTGGTCACTTCGAGTCTATTGAGACCGGACCAGAAACTAAATATAATGAACCAATATATCTTTCCATCCCTGACCTATCCACTCCAAACAGCTCCTCTCACGAAACTTCGACCTGCCCTACTTGAAGGCATCGATATTATGATTAGAAGGAGTGTCAAAGCTATTCTTGGACTACCAGCTAACACGTCGACAGCTATGTTGTATGCTCCACGAAGATTTAGAGGTCTGGGTTTAGTTAGATGTCAATGGGAGGCACCACTCCAACATTGGTCTATCGCTCAGCGGTTGTCCTCGGTCCAGGATGCACAATTCCAGTCAGTGTTTGACTTTGAGGCGGAGGTGAGTCAATGCGCTGTGAGGTTGGACATGAGTCAGGAGTACCACACGAGCGTCAAAAAATTGAGGCAGACATTGCGGGAGAATGCGTTCGAGGAATGGACTCGGTGCAAGTGGCAGGGTATCGGGGCTCAACATTTTAGGGATGCGCCTAAACTGAATAAATTCCTCTTCGATAAACGAATATTGACAGGTTCGGAGTGGATAAACGCCATAAAATTGAATTCTAACTACGCACCACTTCGTGGTGTTCCTGGTGCCGGTGGACAAATGGTGGGAGAAGTTGGGACCCTCTGCCGCAAGTGTGGCAGGGAGACGGAAACTCCAGCTCATGTGCTGGGAAAATGCTCATTTAACTCCCTCCTTATCACTCGACGCCACCATAAGGTCAAGCACGAGTTAATTCGGCTCCTGAAGGAAAAAGGATATACGTGCTTTGCGGAAGTTTATTGCATCGACTCAGCGGGATCGACGAGGTATGCCGATATAGTCGCCCTTCATGACCGCGACAGATCGGCTCTAGTCCTCGACCCGACCGTGAGATTCGAGAGCAATGACCCGGACCAGGCGGAGAAGGTGGACTTGGAAAAAAAAGGTATATATGAGAGTTGTGTCCCCTTCTTGAAAGAGAGGTTCCATGACTTCGGTGACCGAGAGTTTCGGGTTCGGGGTCTCTGGTTCGGTGCCCGAGGTGTCATCCCTAAGCTGACTTTCAGCTTCCTTCAGGAGCTAGGGATTGATCTGAGGGAGTTGGAGGCCTTGGCGGAGTCTATCATTGTGGACACATTGGCATTATCTACGGGACATGAGTTTGATTGTTCTGCCCGCTTATTTGTTGGAATGTATGATTATGATATGTTATTATTCTGATTTGGATGTTTCTGTTGCTAGTTTGGTTTATTTTATTTTATTTTATTTTGTTGACATATTGTATTAGTGTTAGGAACGATTTTCTTTTTTTTGCCTGACGAATTGAGGATCTCTCAATAGTGTAGTATTGGTTTTGACTTCTTTTTTTTTCCACTTTATCTATATATCTTGATTGACTGATTGGTACGCTGTGTGTCTAGCAACCCGATCTATTTGGGCAGCACCCTTTGTATTGCAAATATTTGCATTAAAGTGTTTCTCTCTCTTTTTGCGATTTTCCAAATGGCCGACGATTTTTTCTTCAAACATGGTAAAATTTCTACAACATTATTTAAAACGTTTCTCTTGGAAAATTCATTGAAGGACCGTTTCCAGGAAGGGTGGATTAGGTTTTTTCCTATAAAGGTGCTTTGCAGTTTACTATACAATTCTGTCATCTAAATAAATATTAATTAGAATTAAATATATTGTTGAAATTCCGAGTTTGAAAAAAAAAAAAACCAGATGAATGGAAGTACGTTTTTAATGAAATGTATTTTTCAGTTTTCTGGTATTTTCTCTAAAATGGCTCCACTAATTTTCTTTCAACTAATAATGTAAACAACTACAAACATAAAGAGCTATAACTTTGTTAAAGCTACTACTACAGCAACTTTATTGCAACTAATACAGCTTTATTTGAAACATTTCTCCTGGTAAAGTCATTTAAGGAGTTTTTTGGGGGAAGGGCGGGGTTATGATTTTCTTTAAAGTGCTACCATAGTTGATTATACAATTCTACAATCTAATCAAAATTAGTTAGAAATAAATAGATGGGCAAAATTCCAAGTTTCAAGAAAGTTAGTAAATCGGAAGTGAGCTTTTACTGAGCATTTTTTTTTAATTTTTCGACGATTTCATTAAATTTGGAATACTAATTTTTTTTTTAAATTTAAGGCGCGTCAACATTTGTGGTCATTAGACGCTCGGAGCCTTCTCAGTACAGTACCGACCTCCGGAGTGTGTGCTCACGCTATAGGCAACACTGTCCATCACCGAGCATTGAGCTGTAGAGGCTCCTAGGAAGAAAAAATGTAAGGGCAGGAATGGACTAAAACCTAGGATCTTCGCGTGGGAGTCCAACGCGCTAAAAACTTACCTAATCCCTAATATTGCTAATAATTTTCTGATCTACACTGTCTACGTGCTGCAAATATGAGCCGAAATAGCTGTGGATACAATCCTACAAGATGAACGAACTGTAAAAAAACATTCTTAGATAGAGCAAAGAGGAGGAATCGCAAATGAAGTCAAAATGAAAAATTCTTGTCTGAACTTTTTCATACTGCACACACAGCAACAGTAGTAGACAAATTTTCTTGAAAGGTGCATTTGTTTTTTAATTGTTTAGTTCCCTACCGAAATGAAACCTACATTGTGCTGATAAGGAATTATAGTCCAAGTCCACGTCAGAGCTTCCCCAGAAATAACCTAGAATCCATTTTTCTGGAAAAACGTTTCAAATACAATGAAAAATTTGAGACAATACAATACTTTCTTAACAGAAATTAAAAGCAAGAAAAAAAAAAACAAGAAACTTTTTTATAATAAACTTCTGGAATGTGCTTTTTAACGTATTTATTTCTGAAAATCATTTGAAAACTCATTAATTTAAATTATTGTCTATTAAAATTATTTAATATTATGTAAATAATCAACCCATTTTCTTATAATGGCATTCCCAATGGCTGAAACAAAGGAATTTATTCCTCACAATTTGGTAAACAAATAAAATCAGGCTTATCAGTATTTTCTTCAACAATAAAACCGTGATATGTTTTCTACTTCCAATTACCAGTTTACCTAGAGAAGACTTACAATCATTAAGAATAAGGTTATTATTTCTTCACACACCTATGTTATCAAAATATTTTCCAAAAAGAAACAAAATTTTCTACGTAAGAAATATTGTTGATCTTCTCTCGAAAAAAAATTCTGTTTTATATTATATTGCATAACTGTAGAATTTTTAGAAATCATTTAATTATTCTTAAATTTTCTTAATTCATATAATGGATGGTAGCATTTGAGAAGAAAACGAAAGAGTTTTAGCGAACATGTTTGAGATTAATTTTCACAAAATACTGTTAAAAATAAAAAAGACATATTTATTATATAATTAGTAAAATATCCTCAACAATATGAGTAAACAAATTATTAAAAGGATGGTTATTAAATTACTTATTTATCATTTGTAACAACTTAAAAAAAATCTTTTATTCTGTTCATATTACCCCAGTTAAATTTACAAAAGTATAAGTGTTTCAAATCATGTGTTAATAATTTGGATTTTGGGTTCAAATTCAAAATATAAATACAAAATAAAGCGATCTGCAGAAGAAAGTGGAACTGATATTTACAAATTCTGTACTCTGAAAATTTGGTGATAAATGACATGTTAATGGATATTTGACCAGTGAACTTTGACTTTTGCCAAAATAAAAACAAGATCTGGAGCTCTCAAGAATTACTTATCTTCACTGAGATTGGAGAAAAACAAATGAGAGAAGAATGCAAAGAAATACTGATAAGAAGAGACCATGTTACATTTAAACGCTAGTGTTTTTTTTAACATTGAAAATGTTTTGTAAGAGGGTAATAATCTGAATGTGACGTAACGTAACGACTTATTATTTAAGCTTTTATGCGATTTGGTGAGGATAAATTTGAGCCTGTTGATAGGGGGGCTGGGTTGAATGAAGTGGAGGTGTTCTGGGATTATTTTAACCAGTTTAGTTTTTTTTTTTAGAGTTGGAACAATAAATATAAATGAGCGAAGACAAGGAATTATTTAATCAGCCGTCTACTTCAAGTAGGAAAAAAACAAATGCAGAAATTTAAAGTATATCGAGAATGTAAAAAATTAAATAAGTAATTGTCAGATACGTTGGAGAATTGATAATTATTTGTTGTTTTTTTTAATTTTATCGGTGTGAAACCCAAATTTGAATTCAAACTGTTATGAAAACCATAACACATAAGACAAGTCATATATAAGCCAAAATTAGAAAATAAATATCAATATTTGGTTTTATTCAACTTTAAAAAAAAGTTGTTGTGGTGGTTTCCATGTTTTCCCACCCAGCTAGTCATATCCCTTGACCTAGTTAAGAATTTAGTTTTAAAAAACAGTTAATTCAGTTAGTGTGAAAACGAAGTTTGCTCTGTGCAAGTCTGTGTTGTCACACTGTCTGAAAAACGCATCCTGAAGATGGGCGAACGCCCGAAACCGGTCGATGACCACAAAATGAAGCAGGCTACCACGGAAAATGTCTCTGATTAAAAAGAAGTATTGGTTGATAAAGAAAATACACGAAAATAAATAAATAACCAACGAGGAACTTATTTGTATTTATGCATTAGAAATGCCACAGATTGTAAAACTTACCAATCATCCAAAATATGACTTCAATCAAGTTAATAGTTCATTCTAGTGGCCAATTTACTTTTAGAAAAGTAATTATTTATGGAGGGCCTTGTAGAGGCTCGTAAGATTGTTGTTGGCGATTATTGCACTGCGACCTGAAAGATCTAGTGGGTCCCGCCCCTCCCCCCTCCCCCGGAGCCTTCTCCAATGCAACAAAGCCGGCCTTCCAATCGCGTTTCTCTAACTAGGAACAAACCCTGTGCCCCTCACACGTTACGGTGAGTTGTAGAACTCCCCTCCTAGAGAAACAAAAAAAAATAAAAAAAAATCTAGGGCAGCATAGCTGCTGGATTCGAACGCCGGGACCATCTCCGCTTTGCTCATCCAACGGCGCCTAAACGCACTGATGCTAACCCAGGGGTCCCCTTCTTTTCCCTTGGCTTTCGCCAATTACTAGTAATTAAGAAGTTTTATATACTGTTACTTATGCAACGGATCCTGTGCGTTTTGTCTCCTTGTCTGTAAGTTCAGGAATGCAAAAGGTAGCGTATGTAGTTTAGTGTATTGTGTGGTACTAGTTCTGATGAAGTGCATGAAGCTGTGAAGCTGTGTACTGTTCTGATGAAGTGCTGTGGTAACCGTGGGTCGCTACTTCCCAAGTAACTGCATGCAACAGATACCCCTTGCGGGCTATAGGACAATATTTGAGCATTTGGACAAAATACAATAGCTTCAATAATCGCCAACGCATTCTATAGGCTTTTTTATAATCAAATATAAATTTGAAAAATTACTTACATTACGCACTCTCGGTCTGCAACTAGCTTCATACTTTTACCGCACACTATTCTTTCTTTCAGTTGCTATCGTACCTCCTTGATTCACAAATCTATCGCTTCCCAGTCCACCTACATAATTAAAAAAAAAAAAAAAAAAAAATCTGGTGTGATACACACACACACACAACTTTCTCTTACTGCAAGTCTCAAAATTGTAATTGACAAACTTTATAGTACAAAATTTAATGAAATTCGTCGGTGTTTTTATGGTGAAAATCACAAAAACTGAAAAAACTGTTCGGTAAAAACACACTTCCGGTTTATTAATTTTCTTGATACTCGGAATTTCAACATATTTTATTCCAATGAATATTATTTAGATGATAGAATTGTGTAATAAACTGAAGTAGCACTTTAGAGGAAACTGTAACTCCATCCCTACCCCAAAAGTACCTTACATCAAATTTCCCGAAGAAATGTTTCAAATAAAAATTGTAGATCTTCGTATGTGTAGTTGATATACCAGGTTTAAATAAAATTGTTGGAGCCATTTTTTAAAAAAACGCAAAAAATTAAAAAAAGCTTTTAGTAAAGTGGTACTTTCGTTGAAAAATTTTGTTGCGGGTAACGTACTATCCCTACCCGTACCGTAGTATCCCATGGTGATACTTAAACGGAATATCAATTTTTCACAGTAAATATCCGTTTAGAGGTCCGCTGATTCCAAAAAAGTGGTTTTTAGAAAATGTGATGTGGTTTGTGTGTATATGTGAACAGTATACCTCATAAACGAAAAATCGAAAATTCAAACTTGATATTCCGTTTGGATATCACCATGAGATCCACAGTACGTTATCTGTCAAAATTCCTCAAGTGAAAATACCACTTTATTGAATGCTTTTTCTACTTTTTTGCAAAAATGGCTCCAACGATTTTCTTCAAACTTGGTATATCAACTAGACATACAAACAGCTACAACTCTTATTTGAAACATTTCTTCGGGAAAATTGATTTAAGGTTACTTTTCGCGGTGGGGTGGGGTTACGGTTTCCTCTAAAGTGCTAATCAGTTTATTATACAATTCTATTATCTAAATAATATTAATAAGAATTAAATATGTTGTTGAAATTCCGATTTCGGAAAAAATTGGATGACCGGAAGTGCTTTTACTTTACGACTTTACTACTAGTAAACTGAAGTGAGTTTTTTACTGAAGTTTTTTTCAGTTGTTGTAATTTTCTCCATAAAAATATCACGAATTTCCTTAAATTTTGTATTCTAGCATAAAGTTTGTCAATTACAATTTTGAAACTTGGGAGTAAGAGAAAGTTGTATGAGTGTATCACAACAGATTTTTCATTGAGTGATTAAAATTGGAAAACTTACAATCTATATAAGAAAACCATTAAGTTATCGTTTATTTCTAATCAATAAATTTAATTGGTGAATAATTTTTGTTTAGTTCGCTTGTTTCACGTTAAGAGTTTCATCTTTAGTTTAACCGCTTTGTATTGTTAAACATTTTTCCATTTTATTTTATTGGCCACAGATATTATTTAGTTCTTCATACTGAAAGTATTTTATTTTTGTGTTATTTCTCTTTTTTTTTTTAATCTTATATTTTATTTATACTTGTTCAGAATTACACAGACTTGGCAGATTTAATTTTTTTCCATTGTCGTATTTATAAATTTTTGTAGCATTTTTCATTATTTTTTTGGATAAACACTATTATATATCTATATATCTATGTAATAATAATTTGCTGTTAAAGTAATTAAAATACTGTATAATATTCATAAAACCATCGACTTTAGCAATTGACGTTTTCTAGTTGTACATATATTTTTTAAATTAGCCAAACAAAATATTTGTTGTTTTTTTATTAATAAATAAAGTTAAATTTCACTTTAAATAATTTCTTTTTGATACTCTTCTCTTATTTACAGCAGTTTCAAATAAAATTTATCAACCTACAATATATAATATAAATATTTTGAAGGCATTTTAACATCTGTCGATGGAATGTTTTATATTAAATTACTGAGTAAAAGAAAGTTTAAAGATAACTCCTTAAACAGAAATACATATCTAAACATAAACATTTTTATAGAATAATTGATCAGATGAGTTCTTACCGAGCTGTAGTGTTAATTCTTTCTTCTAAAATGTCAGACCATAAGGATCCAACGCATACAGAATTATGGACTAAATGTATTTTATAATTCGATAAATGTGCTTCATAATTTTAAAAATTCAGCAAAGTCAAAACATATTTTTCCCTTCCGACTTTCCGGTTTTGGGCATTTGCTTATTTTCAGAAGTGTTGTAAGCCTTGCTACTGTATTCTTATTTCCTCATAAATTAATGTATTATACTTCATTACAGCTTGGCTTCTACGCAAACGATTTCATACTGAGATTTCCAAAATTGATGAGGCCGAGGAAAAGGGATCCATAGAACTAGAGTTACTTTTTCGCTACAGTGTATCACTTCTTTTACAGCGTACATTTCAAACGAACGGCCATACTTCCTGCACACTCTGACCAAGTTTTATTTCAATAGATCAACTTTAGATGGCAGCACATTTTTTCTTTGATCAGCTGTTTTTCTTTTTGGTGGGAATTTCATCTGAGTGGCTGTGGTACTGTTTGCAACTGCACTGTTTCTGTATGTCATCAAAAAAATAATGTTGATGATAATATTGCAAGTGAAGAAGGCTATATGAAACGGAAACTGAAAAGTAGAGCTTCAGAACACAGAATTTAATTACTGTTGTTCACAAAATTATTTAAAATATAATTTCGCATAAAAAGGGCCTATAATGTTAATAGTACATTTGCATTTTTTTTTAAATCTAACATGATTTTACTCATTAAAATTATGTTAAATGTGCTTCAAACTTGTCCAAAACTATGGTATTAAAAGAGACTATGGTTGCAGGGACAATAACAGAGACTCAATAATAAGTAACAATGTACGTTTTCTCAAAATCAAGATTTTACGTATGGTTCCCTTTTCCCCAGTCCTCCTCAACTGTTCCTCGTTTTCTTACTGACTGATAGATCTTCTAAGTAATGGAACAAGTACTCCAAGTAAATCACCAATTACTGGATTGATCGAAAAAAAAATTAACTTGTTAATAACTCCAAAACATATTTATAAAAAAAAAAAATCATTTTCATTCCTTGGTGTTGAGTTTTCTGAAATCAAGTAGGGGAATTCAATGAAGTTTTATGTGAATACTCTGACAGCTGAATTGTAATAATAATCTTATGTCTTAATATGTTTAAAAAGACAACAATCTGAAGAGAAAACTTATTATAAATGTCTTAATACTTTGGCATTATTACCATATTACTCTGCCACATTTCTAATACTCTCGCAACAAGTCCTCCAATCCATAAGAATCCATTACAGAAACTAATTGTCCAATCACCTAAAGCACAGGGCATTTAAGTAAGTAGAATCAATCCCAATTATGTCGATTAAGCGTTAAAAGAGCAATAAAAAATTAGTATACTACATGTATGTGCAGGCTAGTAAAATATCTTTTAGGTGCAAAAAAAAATGAATAAAAGTGTCTTCTCCTTACAATTCTTTTTTTCTATGTCCGAAAAACTATGTCTAGCTTTCTTTTCTATTTTCAAAATTCTAATAACGATATAAATACCTGATCCAGTAATATTATATGGATCTCAGCGATTCAGCTATAAGGGCTTCAAAGCAGTTGAAGATCTCTTTCAAAAATAAATTGAAAAATGGATTCTGAAACTTACATTAACTTCGAAGTATTTCAGTTAAATCCATGTTTTATGATGTTGGACACGGAATTTAACTTTTTATAGCTTTGATTCAAATACATTTAAACCAAAACAAGCTGAAGGCTTTCACAAAAGTTGCTTAGAGAGAAAATAACTCCAAGAATCATTTCCGAATGTATATCCAGAGGACTTTTTTTGATTGTTTTGATTTTTAGTATGTATCCCAGATGAATAGCTCTTTAAATCACATCCTGAATGTATATGAACTGAGGGAATTGACAGAAAATCATTTAAAGATGCCTAAATGAATTAGTTGACAAATGACTGATCCCACAATTTATAATATATTCATGCCGACATTACATATGAAAAAAAAAAGAAACCAAAACTATTTAACTTTCGTTTTATTATTTGAGCTGCTATATGTTTTACTGTATATGGCTACATTGTACTAATTACCAAAAAAAAATAATTCCTAGTTCGAAAATTTGTATTTATCAATGCTTGAACGCCTGTTTATGTTGGCGTTTAAAAAAGAAATCCGCTTTACTCCTGGCTCCTTTCCTTGTCAATTCCAAAAATAGGACATCTAAGTACGAAGCATCAAATAATCAACTTTTCTTAAGTAAAAAAAAAATTCTTTCATCTTTGCTATGTTAGCCTTGGATTATTACAGTGACCAAACTTAATCAGATTTTATATTGAAATATCTTGTTTAATCAATTTTACTTACTTGGAGAAATTGTTCAATTAGTTTTTACATAGGCAGCAACCAGTTAATCAAAGAATTGACTAAACTAAGTAATGATTATTCAAGTTCAGAGAGGAAGAAAACAAATTCTGGACAAAATCTTTTTAGTAAAAGAGGTGTTCAAAATTTAAAAAATTAATAAAAAAGCAAAAAGAGGGGTTATATTCAAGACAAACAACAGTTTCTTATAAAGTAAAGTTAAATCAAAATACATATATACAAAGTTCAAGTTTTTTAAAAATTACAACGATATCCACTTTCCTCTGAAGTCTGTGGCAAGAAGATTCAATTACTTACAACTTATTTGAAATTTTAATCTATCTCAAATGCATCAGTATTATTTCTCTTCTTAATCCTGCAATAGAAAAATATAATTTAGATCTGTTTAAAATGGGTCTTCACTCAAGTAACTTAGATCCATTACCTTCTTCGGATTTCCAAATGTTTTCATAACAAAATGTATTATCTTTTTCAACAAGATCTATAAACTGTTTCATACCTCCACCTACTCCAAAATAATAAGATTTTCCACCCAAAATGCTTAGAAATAAATAAGAAAAATTGATAAAACAGTTTGAGAATTAAGATACGTCTGGATTAGACAGGAATATATAAAGTTCAGAACAACCCATTTAGGGAAGTTTCAAAAATATAATCGCCTAGACGGCGATTCCCAAATTGTTCAGCGAAACGTTGATATCGCAAAAGTCACGTTCCATGATAAATCCGAAATTAAAATTGCAAACATTAAAACAAAAACTTAACATAATAAAAATATAGTTTGTATTTCAAATATAAAAACTACTCAATGAAGCTGTCAAAAGTATTATTTATGTTAGAACGATACTTTTTAAAAAGCAAGTGAAGTTTTTTTTTGTTACGCGAAGTTTTAGCGGAATTCCCCCATCCTTGTTCTAGCAACCCAGTACAGTTGTGATCCAGGGCGCCATTCCGAAATGCCTGGGTCTAGTACTTTCATTGCTGCTAAAAGGCGAAAATTGTATCTCGTTCAGTTCAGTTACGCTCTTGATAAAACCAAGTATGTACACCTATCCGGGGGGCACCAACGAGGAGGCGAGCCACTCCCTCCCCCAAAGCACGTGAAGTAGGAAGCAGCATGAATCGCTTCTTCACATGGAAACAGATGGCTTTCGAAAAGTGATATACGCCAAGTTAATGAGCTGTGTGATGATCAACAGAAAAAATTTCGTTACAATTCCAGCCAAGTCCAATTTTTCCATGAGAAAAATTGTTCGTGCAAGTAACTTACCTGTCGAATTATTTATTTATATTATTGCTTATAAACTGTATAGTCTGGAGCAAGGATTAGTTTATACGTTTTTCTTGAGCTAAACATCTGTGATCATTAGCGTCTGAAGCATTTCTCAGTGCACCGTGGCATCCGAGGACTGCTCTCTCAGTACAATCACGGGCAGTCATCTGTAGAGGCCCTTTAAGAGACAATTTAAAGACAGCACTGCTGACTCGAACTGGACTCGCCCAGCGCGCTCCTGACCTAATCACATCCTAGATACATATGATGTTTTTGTTTGTAGGCTGATGTTTTAAATATAATTATTAATGAAGAAGCTTCAATAAAAAACAATTCTTTTAGCCTTCTTTTTCTTTATTATTTTATTTTTTGTTACATTGAACTCGACGTTTCGGCGTCTGTTTTACGCCATTCTCAAGAATATATATTATACCTTATGTTTTATATAATATACATATAAGGTACCGTACTTTTTGAAGAAACCTTTATTTTAATATTTTTCAGTTATGACTCTCATTGTTAGTTTTTATAAGAAATAACTGTCTACATTAATAATCTTAGTCAAATTAGAATGAAATTAGCAAAGTATATGACTGCCTTCTGCCTTCGGCTAATAAATACATGTATATCAAATCTGAAATTACTACTAACTAGTCAAAAATTACATAGATAAATGAACACATGGCTTTCTATCCTATAATTTGCATATCCAAATTTGAAAAAATCTGTATAATAACTATTACTTTCGACAGATATAAATACATCTTTAAGCTTATACTCAATCAAACTGACCAATTAAGATTATTAATGGCTAATTAAGATTATTATTGAGTGAAAACCCATTTAAACAGATCTAGATTTTCTTTTTCTATTGCAGGATTAAGAAGAGAAATAATACTGATGCATTTAAGATAAGATTAAAATTTCAAATAAGTTGCAAGTAATTGAAACTTCTTGCCACGGACTTCAGCGGAAAGTGGATATCATTGTAATTTTTAAAAAACTTGAACTTTGTATATATATCTTTTGATAAAAATTAACAATGATGAGTGTAGGGTTGCCAGGTGAAAAATGTAAATATATATGATTAAGATTTCAAAAATATATCATTTAGGAAAGAAATATACATTTTTTTGAAAACTTTATTAAAAAAAAAAAAACAACTTAAATCTTTCAAAATTTGTTATTTTATAACATAAATAAATGCACATACACAGCTGCGGCATAAAATCTTAGACGTCAATGTCATCTGATTCAGTTGGTGTAGAGCACCCTTTTAAGTATTTGTAACCTAAATTTTTAGTTTTGTCATTTTTGACACTTGGCGAGAGCGAACCGGCGAAATGCGTTGGCGCAAGCTATGCGCGCGCCATAAACGAGACTTCTATCAACCCATCAGCATTCACTGATGATTGTGTGGCGCTGATGAGCGCGCTAATGTATTATCATCGCAGTGACCGGATAATATATCATTTTTAGACGTATATTTAGAGTCTAATATCATATATCAATAAGAACAAAATATATCAGGGTAACCCTAGATGAGAGTCATAACTGAAAAACATTAAAATAAAGCTTCTTCAAAAATACAGTACCTTATATATCATATAAAACATTTATACCCTTGAGAATGGCGTAAAACAGACGCCGAAACGTCGAGTTTTATGTAACAAAAAATAAAATAATAAAGAAAAAGAAGGCAAAAAGAATTGGCTTTTTATTGACGCTGCTTCAACAATAATTATTATGTTGTGTAAAATGATATTAGCAATGAACCTTAGTTACAGCCCCAATTATTTTTATTTTTCTAAAAAGAATTTACATTTTTATATCCCGACGTTTCAACACTGCACTTGTTATTTTCAAGGGAAAAAACTTTTTGAATTATTACAATCTTATATAATATAAAGTTGTTAAGTAATATATATTAAAATTTTGAAACGAGTTTTTTAAGGAACATCATGGTGAAATTTTTTGGTAAATTAAGTAACTATGTGTTACTAATCCTGTTTATTTGTAGAACGAATAGTTTTTGTTATGTGATGAAAAAAATAACCTTATAACTGGTGGTTTTGAGTAATTTTGAGTACGTGCTGATTATATTATATGGGTTTAGGACAACGTGGTACCAAATTGTAAAATTTGTCTACATTTGTCATTTATAAATATAGATTATTATTATATTTCGGCTGTATTTTTGAGTTACACCTTACCCCTGTGCTAGATGGTGGTTAACTCTCGTTATTTTACAATTTGGCACCACGTGGTCCTAAACTCATACTATACCTTAAAAAACTGATTTCAAATTTTTAATATATATGACAACTTACTATTATATAAGATTGTAATAATTCAAAAAAAAAGAAAAGATTATTCCCTTGATAATGACACTTGCAGTGTTGAAACGTCGAATGTAAATTCTTTATAGAAATTAAAAATAATTGAGGCTGTAACTAAGGTTCATTACTAATATCATTTTACAAAACTTAATAAGATATGAAATTAGCCATAAATCTACACCACAAAAATTATTTTTTGTATTTTTGGACGACTGTCGCCGATTAGATGAATTAATGTTGATTTTGGGATATTAATGAAAATACGAGTCTTTGACTTCACGTTTCTATTTTCATCTCCTAGCTTTCGACTAATGAATCTAGGCATCGTCAGAGAACTGATTTTTGTATCAGTACATGGAATTGCACTTGGTGAGAACACTTCTAAACGTCGTTGGAAGATGAATTCAACTTAGGCTTACACAAAAACAAATTTAGAAGTAGATTGTGTCTTGCTTTGGATTTAAAGCTTCCAAATATGAAGACCAATTTGAAAGAATTTTTACTTCAGAAATGAAACAGTTTCAATCAAAACCTTAAGCATAAGTAGTATTTTCTTGGACAAGAATAAAAATAGTTGTTTTCATCTATATCTTTTTCTCAAGCCAACCATTTTATGCAAACGCTCACAGTGTAAACTTGCCAGACAATATGTGTTCCTCCTATTCTGTCACCCCTCGCATATTGTGAATAGTTCAATGGCAGGAAGTCTGAGAACTGCTTAATGAATGACACTTTCATATTTGAATATAGAATAAAACCCTATAAAATCTAATAATTAATGGGACTAGTATGTTATTTGTATAATAAGGATACATAGTTCCCCCTGGTTTTAAAAACGTTTTTAATGTCGAAAGTAATTTTTTCTGATTTTTGGGATTATAAATGGTTTCAGAAGTTAATATTATATCATACTTCAAATTGTTAATTATACTAAAATTTTTCCAGTCTCCAGACCAAAACCTTGATTTCTCTAACATCTTTTGACCATTAATTGCAACATTAGGAATTGTAAGATGCTTTATAATGCCTTCATTCTAAAATTAAAAATAATAAATTAACATTCCGATGTATTAAGCATTAGAAATATAAAGCAAGAAATAAAATAATCATAATAGGACTAACATAATCTTGATAGTGAACACTTTCTGCACCTAATTTATAAGCAAGAATGCCTAAAATACCTGAACCACATCCAAGATCTAAAACTTGCTTTCCTGACACCAAACTCCTGTTTTGGGTACACAAATAATTAGCAACATCAAAAGTACATTCCCATATTTTCAAACCACCTATTGAAAATTAAATTAATATCACAAAAAGATTTTACAGTACATCATCATTCCATCATTACAGAATTTAAATTCCAGTTATTCGAAATTTGATTAAAAGCACAATTTTATTTAGAACACAAGAGATTTTAATGTAAGTATATTTACTTTTTTATAAGGAATAAGTTAAGTATTGTAAGAAGTTAAATAAATTCAATCTATATTTAAATACAAACCTTCATAAACGCCTTCAACAAGATCCGACTGATTCTTTTCAGCCTCCATTATTTTTGTATCAATTTGTATTAAATTCTGCAGAATATTTTGTTGATCTAAATAAAGAATATCAATTCCATTAATCTTGAAATGATGAGTGTCCTCATTAGATGGAGTGAGAGAGTCAGTTTTTATTTCAACTGCAGGAGCAAGATTCATCTCATCAATTTCTTCATCACATTCATCTTAAGCGAGAACAAAAAAAATAATTCAACTTATTGAGAGTTCAAATATAACTAGATTATTAGATTATTTATTACTTGTTATAAATATAATTTGTAGCAAGAGGTTTGATCTAAACATATATTTACAATAGCACTTATATATATCTTAAATCGTAAAATAAAAGAAAGTTACTATTCTATAAATAAATAACGAACTGAGAACATTGGAAAAAAAGTAAATAAAAAGAAAAGTAGATAACAATTTTTTCCATACATAATTTCTTCTTACTAGAAAATTTACTGGTATTATATATATATAAACACAAAAATATCAATTCTAAGTACTCAAAAGAAAACTTATTTTTAACGCATTAGTTACATAAAAGTAAATATATTTCGCTTGGTGCTGACTATCGAAACATAACAGATTTTCCATAACTGTTTTACAGGGGAATCCTTAGTATATGTATTCTACTAGGAACTTGTGCTTTAAAACATAAAGTGGGACGTTATTAAAAATTGATAATATCGTTTGTCCTCCTTGCGTAAGAGGAAACTTAATTATAGTTGAGGCTTTTTCTGAGAAAAAAGTCTAAGTTGGCAGGCAACCTGGATCACATTTACATTACACTCAAAATGGTTCTATTGAACCAAAACTACTGATGTTTCTACAAAAACAGTTAAATTTCGAATTTATTGCAATATCCACATCTTTACAGATGAGATGATTGTTGAAACTTGTTACAATATCAGCACTCTGCTGCAAATGAAATCTACATCTTGTTGGTCAAAAAAATTCAAAATTGAGCACACTCTTAGCCACCGTAACTAGCGCATAGTGCCAAAACCGGTGCCTATGGTCACTTAGCCTTGCCTACATCTTGGTCAAATATGTTTTCAGCACCGATAATAATGAAACATTTACGCATGTTTGTGACCCAGATAAATGGAATGTTCGCGTTGTCAATATTCGCCAAAAGCGCTTCGTAACAGAACGAGGTATTCTTTCGTGCGGCATAGCAAAGTCTTCAACCACCAAAGGACAGTGCAAAGAAAACTGTCAATATTATATGTGAAATAGCAATTTCTAAACAGTCTATCAAAACAGTCGGGCGTGTTTCTAGACACTCTCAACAAATTTTTGTAGAATTTGTTTTCTTTTTGCAATCCCTGCATAACGGAAACCTCATAACCCAGATGAATACAGGAGAACGCTAGAGACAAGAGAATTAAACAAGTAATTCTTTACATCCCATGAATCCGATTTTATCTTCAACAAGGATAGTACAGAGAAACCTCTATTGAGCTTCTATTTTTAAAATGTTAGGCCGCCTGCAAGAATTTACCAGATGTCGAGAACGGAACGCCCAGGTAGGAATACAATTTAACCATTTCCATTCTTTCGTGGAATATTTTTAGGTAACCTGCCTTTATAGAAAGGTTTAAGAACAGTTTTACAAGTATTAATTGAAGAAAATCTATATCACAGTAAGACTGCAGTAAATTAATTTTTAACTGAACATCCTTTTGGGGAATAAACAGTTACAGCCAATTCGTCCGCATATGATACCATGAGCAATGCATAATAAATAATATCAGTAATATCAAAAAATATAACTAATCTTTGATAGTTAGCAATTCTTACCTTCTGTTTTTTTTGAAAAATTCCCAAAAGTAAACATTCTATAAGTGCTTATTATTTCATGGAATTATTTATTTGATAAAAAGTGATGTTTTTTAAAATGACTTATAAACCATCTTTATAACCTACTCGGACGAGACAAACGTTCGTGATACGAGCCAAATATCTAAATTTCGATAAATTCAGTGAAATCGATTCTTTTGTTTTTAAAGTTTAATTTATACCAAACTTTCCTTAAAAATGTAATTATAGAACTTTCAAGATTAATAACTATTTGTTTGTAAAAGCTTTAGAAGCTAGAAAATGAAAGGAAAATTTTCACTAGCACTAGGCTGGAGACAGCAAAAAAAATTTTCTTCAGAAATCCTTTGATTTTCTTTGTTTACATCTAAGGATGATTTCCTGCCAGTAAAAGCCTTCTACAAGAGCTCGCAGAATATTTTTTTCCCAAAGTATTACAATTTGGGACCAATATCATGTAAAATAAATGCATAATTACTCAAATAATAATATGGAAGAGGCATAAATTGGTGAACAGTGAAGTTATAAGATAGTACTAAGAACGAAAATATTTTTATGATTTTGTTTGCTAAATTTTCAGTTGGAACGTTCCCTGTCCATCTTCTCTGTCCGCCACTGGTAAATTAGTTACGTTTTGTACTCCTTAAAGATGTCCTTTGTTCCACCATAAAAATGTCAACTTAGTAGACAATAATGACTATAAGGAATCTAATATTACCAAAGAAACACTTATCGAACACAGGATTATTACCTATTGGAAAAATTAATTTCTACTAATCTGTAGTTCTACAGAGATCTGTACATAGAACAATAAGACAAAATGACCTTCATTGGTGACAAGCTTGCACTGTAACTAGCACAATTAATTTTTATTTTTTCTTTGAGAGAGAGAGAGATTAAAAATACTTAGATTTTAGATTAAACTTTCGGGTGGATTATACCCCGGCACCGCAGCCAACATAGGCTTATTGTGCCAATTAAAATTCTTAAAACGTGCTATTTGATATCCTCGTTGGAGTAATAAATCATGGAACAAAAGCATCGAAATATTGAATTTTAATAAAAAAGATTTTACAAAATGACGTCTCTTTACACTAAAATGTAAAATGAGAACAGATATACAAAGACTTGTTAGAACTTACTATTGCAAATATGTCATAATAATGTTTAAAATTCACATTTCAGATTGTAATCAAATATATCACATAGTGTATAAGTGAGATTAGCTCAGTGGTAGCGCACTAGACTAATAACCTGGAGGTCCTGGGTTCGCGTCCAGTAGTGCCGCCATTAGATGTTTTGGCCCTAGGAGCCTCTTCAGCTCACTGTCCGGTGATGGACAGTGTGACTCGAATAAGAGAACATTGTTCGGAGGCCGGTAGTACTTAATAAGGCACCGAACTTTTGACAGTTATATGGGCCTAAAGAGGTTTTGGAGAGACTAGGGTTGGTCTTCCCAACAAACGAAGTATCACATCCTTTTTTTTATTTTACAGGAACTGAGTAACTGTAAAAGATACAGTTATTGAGTTACTCTAAAATTATTTGAGCAACATAATTAAAACAAATAAAACTTCATCTATAACAGTGATATTAGTTGGGACAGATGGAATGAGAAGAAACTAGCCGATGCATAGTCTGATGCAACTGTTGCCAAGTAAGTTGTGGTACGTTGCAAGGACGTATTGGGGAACATGCAATTCCACATGCCCAAAAAGCAAAGGTTGTATTTAATATTTTTGGTATTCTTTTTAAACTTTTATAGACCCAAACACTCAGGGCAACATCTTCACCAGCTGTTGAATCTTCAACGCTACTTTCATTTATTATTTTAAAGGCCATACTGTTAGTTATAACATAGCCAGCTCCAGAAGGAAATCTAAACACAAAACCTGGTCAATTAAGAACAAACTTGATATTACATACAAAGAAAAAAGGTGGTAACATACGGTGGATAAAACTGTTCAGAATACAATCTATCTCTCCACTTTCCAAAACAAGGTGGAGGAAATTTTTGTCTAAAACAACTCCACCAATCCCAATCAATGTCAGAATATAACATCAGTACAGAAACTACTGTTTTTATATCAATAAAAACGTCATCATCTGTCTTTAAAATATACTTATATCCATCAACATTTTGAGTCCTAAAATAAAGTGAGTATTAAAATTTTGTTCAATCAAATTAAATCAGCCTAAATTATTCATTTAAAAAAGAAATACCATTTCAAATATTCGAATAACTTTAAAGAAAGGTTTTTGTAAACGTCTATTAAATCAAAAAATAAAATATCATTATACGTTCTATTCTCTATTTCTAATTGATATTCCAATAACTGCATTTCTTTCTCCCAAATTTTTCTTCTGGTTTCCTCTTCCTGTACGAAGTTCAGTAAGAGTTCCTTATCTAAAACATTAGTATTTATAATTTGATAACTTCTTTTGTTTTTTCTTTAGAAGCTATGAGTCTTTCATTTTACCTCATGTCTTTTCACTTACTTTCTAATTTATAATTAAAAGCAACTAACAGGCAAGAATGTTCATCGAATTTTCTAAAAACCCCTTCTTTTTGTATTTCAAATATATGGATCACACCGCTTTTGACAATATTCGAAGGGCAAGTAATGTTGATCTTCTTATCTGATACCAGCTTTAGTTCTCCCTCAAATCCTTGGGATAATTTGACAGTGCGAGCAGCTTTCCATAAGAAAATACCTACATTCAATTACTATTTTTAGGTCTAGTAAATTTAAAATTACATAATATAATGATTCATAAATTTTAACAATGGTGTCAAAAGTGGGATCCAGGGCCAAGTTCTGGATATCTGCTGGGCCCGTTTGTGATAACTGGTTCACCGTCTGGGGGAATGGTCATTAGGCTTGGGAGGTTTCGCCCAAGATGAATCGACTCGAGACCATCGCCTTTAAATATGAAGTTCCGTGATTATCATGAAGTGTGTAGACATCGTGCTAAAATATTTTTATTGCCATTAGCATCCCAATCGCATGCCCAATATCAGAGCTTGCCTCTGCCACAGCTTGGATAATGCATTATAAGCTACCTCTCTATATTACTCATCCTACAAAATGGAGACTGAAGTTGTTTGGGTCCCCTAGATATCCAACCCAACGAACATCATCATCGCCGAGCGCATCTAAATTTTATACTGCGCCGGCGCGCCAGATGGTGAATAGCCGACGTCGCATGACGTAAAACAACAAAACTATTAGCTACTGACTTCTCTATACAACCATGACTACCCAGCTTACAAAATGTTTAAAGTTATCCATTTCAAAAGGTAATAAAGCTCAAAAAGAGGCAAAGAAAATTAAATACATACATCTCAAATTATATCCGATTCAATCTGGATTTAACAGCTAAATACATGTCTGGGGCAAAAGCTGCGCGACTGATGGACTAACGAATCAGTTTGATATAATATTAACTATTAAAATACAAAAAATTATTATTGCAGTAAATGTTATACCAAAATCCTTTTTTAAAAATTAACTTTTTATTTCTACTCATTCGTTAGAATCAATCTTCGCAATTTTATATCTTTTAGATCCCAGTGAATCGTCATATTTATAAGAAGTGGACATTTTATTTTCCACATCAATGTGGACTGATGTTCCAGAATCTGCCTTAATTTCTGTAACTTTGAAAAATCAAATTTCTGTTCGCATTTATTAAAGTGCATTTGAAAACCTCACTACTGGCAAAAATTAATAGGAGAATTAACTACACTGTGAGATATTGCCTCTGATGCCTCTCTAGTTATTGGTAAGGCCACTGTAGACGATCTTACATGAGAAATCAGAATAAAATGAAAGTTTATTAAGAATATAACCAAAAGAAAAGAATGAATCTAATTCCAACCTGATTCAGTGTAATTTGCTCTTAAAAATGTAGCGGAAGTTACTTTATTACCGCTGGCAGCATCAATCAGAAGAACTCTCATTCTCATACAATCATTATTATCAAAAATTCTTCGGTGCACACCCAATCTTAAAACTGAAATATTATGTTTTACAATAAAGGAAAATCCGGTATACCCGTTGTATGCCGTTTCTGAATTATTTATGGTATTTATTGTAGTCAAATGTGAACCTTAAAAAGAAACAATATAGCTAATTTGTTTTTGGTGAGAAAGAAATAATAAGGAATTAAAAGAAATCCACCACCTACTTTGTGGAACGCCTACAGACCATTTCTCGCAACCGTAGGGGGTAACTCTATCGGCAGGAGCAATTGGACAAATCTTTGAACCAATTAAAAACTTCAAATCGATCAGATTTTGATCAATCAGTTGCCCCCAAGTATTTCGAATACTTTCCCTTTCCTTGAAGTGATTCTGGGCTGACATTACACCAACTACAAGCATCTTCTTTGATTTGATCACATAATGTGGATAAGCAACAAAGTACTCTGTAAAAAAGAACACGATTGTTATCTGAAAGGTTTTACCATAAGGATGCACTACTACTTTTTAATTACTGGAACGCTGACGATTCTCTAAAATGAAATGAAGTAAGTTATTGGGCATGCAAAGACGAAAAAGGAACTTAGAGCTTAGAAAATACTTACCAAAAATGAAGAATTTTTTTGATATTCTCCATAACAGATCCGACATTAGCAAGACTGAGACAGTCAATAATATAAAACTAACTTTGCCTATTGTCATTTCCAAAAGCCACACAAATATTTGAATGTTCTTTACATAAAGGAAAAAGTTACCAAAGATAGGTGACAATAAAATATACTGAAATATATTCTACTCATAATTAGTAGCTTTTTAATTGCAAAACGAAATGATCACAATGCATTTCAATCTTTTTCAATTTTCTGATAGTGATCTACATTCTAATCTTCCACCCGTGCCTCATTTGCTGTGTATCGTGTAACCTTCTAAGAATGTAGATGACGATCTTTGTACATAAATCGAGATTTGCTTTCCTTCACTTACGATTAATTTGCCCAGTTCATTAGGAATCTTTTATTTAATTCACTATTTTTCTGTAGAGCACGAATATTGAATGATAATGAAAATATCCAGTTTTTAAAATTGAATCCAATCATTCAAGGCGGCCAGAAGTAGACCATACGTTGACAGCAATGTAGCTTTTAAAGATATAATATTAATCATAAATAAAGATGTACTATAATTGTTTAGAAATTAAAGCTTAATTACTGTAATCATTTAATACATAAACGTAACATAAATATTTGAAAATAATATAATGTTTGATACATTGCTTATAAAATAGGCTGTGGTTTCATGTGCATGCTTACGTTTATGATACGTTTGTTTTGTGGTCGTATAGGTTAATTTGTAAGACTCCATAGATCCAGGCCAAAACTGTGAATTATTTTTTGTGAATTGTTCAGAACAGATCATGGGAAAAAAACACAAGAAAGAATCAAAGAAGAGGAAACACCGAAGCAGAAGTAGGTCGACAGATAAAGAAACTGAAAAAGATAAGCGAAAACACCATAAAAGACATCACAAACTTAAGAAAAAAGAAAAATGTAAAAAGGATACAATTTCAGTTTCATCTCAGTCTGACGGTGAGTATTTTCATTACTTAAATGCTGGCTCATTGTTCATTGATTCTAAAATAGCTTTGTTTTTGTTTTTCAAAATTGAGAAATTAATTTGAATATTTTGGTAAATCATTTAAGCGTTCTATTTGTTACATATCAAAACAAAAAAATGAACAAGCTATTTAATAAAGTCCCTTTATTATTTTGTCCACTCTAAATTATTAGGAGGTATACTCATAATCGGCATCAATTGTTGAACTCTGAACTAATAATATTGGCTGCAGTTTTGTCCGTTTTTCAGACCTCACAAGAGATTGGGCAGCTGAGTAAAGTGGCTTCCAGATTCAAGGTAGGCTTTATTTATGCCCTTTCGCCCATATACTTTATGGTGAATTCTACGCATTCAAATAAAATGCATATTTGGATGCTTAACTTTAAGTGTTTTAAATCTTCAGTCCATTTTGCAAAGAAGTTTTTAGCATAATTTTCTATCTCTGCGACACAACTTTTTACATTATTAAGTAAAACTGAAAGTATTGCTTTCCTTGAAGGATAGCACTATGTTTTAACGTTGAGAAATAAATCATTTAATTATAAATCTTTATTGAAGGTGTATGACAGTTATAATTATAAGACATTTATATTTATTAGTCCAAAAAAATTGAAAAGGTTTTGATTGAAACAATTTTATGGTTAATGCTTGTATATATATTATGTTGTTTTGGCGTACAGTATGAGTGAAACGTGCACAGAGCCGAAGTATACCGAAAGATAATTCGTAATCTGACTTAATTTTTATGTTATTCCCTTTGATGAATTATATATGCAAAGAAGCGCTCCCTTTTTCATTATTGCTAGTATGCTTTTTCGATGTTAGTATTGGAAGTTCGGTTAGAAACTTTTACCTTTTTTTATTTTACCATATATTTACAGTTAACATAAATGATTGATATCGCAATCCCCGTTATACATTCGCATTTGGGACTATTTACGATAGAATTTTGTAAAGGTTTGGTGAGGTTATGGTTAAATCTCAATCGCATTATTGTAGTATAAAAATGCCTTTTCCCACCCAACTCTTCAAACCAAGGTTTACAAGAGATATGAGGCTGCATGTCTGAATAATATTTGCCTATATATTCATTTTCATATTGGTCCTGCCATAATTCTAAATACCAACTATTCAGATTATTACTAATATATCCCAAACAAGCTAGCGGAATTTCTTCACCCGACTTATAATAGCATCTTTTGCCAGGATGTCGAACATTAGAGACATTTTAATTTAAGAGACATTAGAGAATGTGTAAACTAAGTTTGCTCTGTACGAGTCTGTGTTGGCACACTGTCTGAAAAGCGCATCCTGAAGATGGGCGAACGCCCGAAACCGGTCGATGACCACAAAAGAAGCAGGCTTCCACGGAAAATGTCTCTGATGCTTTCCAGCTCTGCGGAACCAACCACCACAACAACTATGTCGAACATTCATTGCCTTGGATCCCAACATGCCCTTTAATCCACACTAATTGTACCGTTCCTGCAGCATTCTCCGAACTTTCGCTGTTTCCATGAGTATCGGGTCTGGTAAGTTAATAATCGCTCCGGTATCCTGTGCAAAGCAGTTAATCTGGAATACATGTCACTCATAAATCCAAAACTTCTGACACTCATAGGCTGTCTACTTTTGTACCAAACCTGTGTGAAAGGACCATTTCCGCCAGCCTAGAGATTCCCGTTTGAGGCAGCTGATTAAACGATATCAGCTTTTTATACAAGAATCTACCCATTAACAAATCTCTTTTTAGTGGTAGTGGCTTCACTTTGGCCTCCACCGATAGTATATTAGTGGGTGTAGATCTCTTAGTGCCCAAACAAATACGTTCCACTTTATATTGCATTTTATCTAACTTGGCCAAAGCTGATTGACAGTCATCATTGAAAATACCGCAAGCTTAACCTAATGTGGACAACATTAAGTTCCGGTAAAGAAGGAGTGTTATTTTTGGACCCACTCCGTAAGTCACATGCGCTACAGATAAGAATTTTTCTCTATATGGACTTAACTTTCTTAATATGGACCTTCTATGGTGATTTCAATTTATGGTGATATAGGGTCCTTAACACTTTACAAACCTTTACATGTGAGATCTCAAATGGGGCTTACTGAAAAATTTCCGGGATGCTACTGTGGCGTTTCCTACTAAACATTGTGACAGTACTTTTATTAGTGGAACCCCAGATCTCCATACCAGGCATTGAGTTCCTTCATTGCCAGTTTCATTTTTGTAACAGCACTTGCTATGGCCACTCTCCAGTGTAGATCGCAATATCATCCACAAACTGGAGAGTTCTAATTTTCGATCCAAGCTTACTTACGAAGTCTGATTGATATATGTTAAAACGGATAGGTCTTAGACAGCTCCTTCAGAAAGGCCAAGTTCGGAAGTTTTAGGCCCCGTAACCTTTTCACCGCAGCTAATAACTAGAAGCCTTCTTTGCAGCATCCTAATTACATTTATAATAACCCTACCTGAAACCCCAATTTGCACATTTTATCTTACAGTCTAGTGATATTTACACTGTCATAAGCTTTATGTATTTCTACATAGGCAGCCAATGTATGTTTATTTTCCGTCAAATTTATATGCACCTCATTGACAAATGCTGACAAATAATCCAACGTGCTAGGTTATTTCTAAAACCCAGCCGATATGAGGGAGCTTTTTATATTCTTCCAGCCACCAATTTAACCTTAGCTTTATCATTCTTTCATATGTTTTATGATTTGTTATTAATTAGGTCAAACCATTTAACACCAACTTATAAATACAACTGCTGGTTTCTTTAATTAGTTAGCACACGTTCTTCATGATATATATAAATATATATATATATATAGCTGTAATCCTCATGTATTGATTGAAGACATTCGATTCTAACTTGAAAGGTTTTGGTTTAATTCCTAGGAGACGCTAATGTCCACCTCCTCTGAGATGTAATAATATATATAATTATCTGAATTTTGATGGACGGGAGGGGTTATTGGAAACTCTCGCGTATCTAGCTTAGATCTTGTCAGTTGCAGGTAACTCCGTTGGGGGGTTCGAGGTCGCTAACAAACTGTTAGAATGAATAAATCGGTGTGTATATGAATAAATTGATATGTATGAATTTCATGAAAGTCCAGACACTAATTGCTTTATTTACTACGATTTGCTTACTATAAAACTCAGGTTTCAAAGAAAATTAAGTTTTTCATAAATAAAAGAAAAAGGAATGGTGCCATTTTCATATTTTGTGGTGGAAATAGTTAATAGTTATATGACGTTACCGGAACTGAAAATTTAAATTTTTAACCGTAAACTATTTTTAATATCATTAAAGAGAAAAGTACATTTAAGCCAGTTTATTTAGCAGATAAATATGTTTGGAAATGTGGAAAATATAGTGCTTTTTCAATGTTTTTCAAATGTAAAAAGCTTCATTCAGTTCCAAAGCTGATACAAATTATTAAAATTATTATATACAATATCTTTTTATCATATTTTCTTCAAGTACTATTAGAAAAGACCATTGTTTACCACTATATAGTTTAATATTTTAAGAATTTCCAAATCATAAAATATGCAAGGCATTATTTAACTCTTATTGTTACAATTATTATATTAATATTTCTTTGTTTATTTCAATATTATATAAAACTACATGTAATATTATTACATTGTTACATCGATATAATTTTTTTTAATTGCTCTTATTGCTGTAAGAGGTTGTATTGCAATCATGCCAAATTTTGGAAACAACAACATTGAATAATTTCATCTAAGAACAAAATATCTAAATAAGAAAAAAAAAATCGCAAGCAACTCAAACTCTATCCGTTTAAGTCAAGTAGCAACGTTTCTGACTCGAAAACGGTTCCAACAATTTTTTTTAAACTTCTCATCTAAATACCAGGTATATCGACAGACGTTTCCGGGACGGGTGTATAAAATAAGTGACCCTTTTTCAATAAAAATTCATTTTCTTTATTACTCTATTATTATGCTTTGACAATTTGTGAAGATCTTGGTCTTAAATTTCGTGATCCCGTGATCCAATTTTCCGAGATGGCGGCTCACCATAGCATTTGAAATCCCTCCACCGGTAACTAATCCTTGAGCGGCAGCATACGGATTCTGCTTCACATATTCGAGTAATTCCTCATCATCAACAACCGGAGTCAGACCTCTTTTGAAGACGGGTGTGCCCACTTTTGAAACGTTTGAACCAAAAGCAGCCATATTTCGGTGCACCATCTTCTCTCCTTTCACTGCACAAATTCCTTCGACTGTCACCTTTGCACTTAGTCATTTTTTCCAATAATCTTTTAAGAATACCGGAAGGTTGAAGGATTCTGACAGTTTCTTCATGTTGGACCTCTTTATTATATCAGAATATAAATTTGAGCTTCCTTCTGTTTTTATTTTTAAGATATTTTGTACACATATATAAAAACTATTCACCAACAATTTTTTTAGTATAAAGGAACTTCAAAAAATGTATTTTTTTTCTTTTATTTGGAATTCACAATCTACATAAATAAATATAATGAGTGAACATGATGATGTGTGATGATGAATGACGTGATTGGCTGGAGGAGAGAAGCTACCCAGCGGTAACACTCTCACAGGAATTACTTCCTATTGCTGGAGGTGATCACGGGGCCAACAGCGGCTCAGTCGACTGGGTGGATTATCTGGTATAGTTGTGGAGGCGAGATTTTGAACAAAAGGATTAGAGTTGAGGGTAAGAGAGTCATAGAATTTTTTATACTTAGTTTTGACGGCTTCAGATCATAAGGGATTTTGAGATCGTTGTGGAGGGTAGAGTTAGAGACATAGAATGGAGCATCTGTTATCTGACGGAGAACTTTTGACTGAAAAGACTGAATTTTCTGGGAATTTGAGCGTTTGATTGAACCCCATAGTTCAAGTCCTTAAGTCCACATCGGTTTGAGTATACAGATGTATATTAGTCGTTTGTGCTCAAGAGGTAGTTTCGATCGTCTTCCTATTAGTCTGAATAGTAACTTATTCCGTTTGTTAAGTTCCAGTCTTTTTAGTTTCGTATGTGGATTCCATGTTAGTCTTCTGTCGATGTACATCCCAAGGTAGCGAACTAAGTTTGCAGGAGAGAGTGGTATTGAGTTGAAGGTTACTGAAGGACAGGAGGCACGACGCAGAGTAAAGGTGATTTGTTGACATTTTTGTGGGTTGAGTTTAATCCGCCATTTTTTGGCCCAAGATTCTATTTTATTTAAATGAGTCTGTAAGAGAGTGGAATTATGGGATCAGAGCTGGATGCAAGGATGGCGGTGTCATCAGCGTAAGTGCAAAGAAGAGTGTTTGTATAGGTTGGTAGATCTGAAGTGAATACAGTATACAGAAGCGGGCAAGTATACTACCCTGAGGAACTCCGGCGCCGGCCAGCGAGTAGTCAGAGGTAGCAGATCCCGCAACTAATCTGAAAGTAGCGGTCGGATAGATAAGACTTGATGAGTAAGTAAGTAATAGGTTGATGGTAGGCATTTCTTAGCTTCCACAGTAATCCTGGATGCCATATCCGATCGAAGGCTTGAGCCACGTCGAGGAAGGCACCACAACAGTACTGTTTCTAAAAAATATATTGAAAACTCAATTTTGAAAATTTAATATGACCCACTATTTTATCTTTAATAAAAATAAAATAAAAAAAAATCTCTCCTCTGGCCCAAGCTACCAGGGCAACGAATATTTAGCATTATCGACCGATTAGGTCATCGAGGTCTCCAGATCTAAATAGATTTCTATAAACATCACTTTACTTTGGCTCCCACCCCCCGTAATTATGAGGCGGGCGAAAGTGGATTAACAACTGCTTCAGAGATATGGGCGTTCTGGTGTATGCGAAAATGAAGCTGAATTACAGAGTCGTTGGCCTATTGAGAAATTATTTTAGCATGGATCACTCTAATTGTTACAGTTTAAAATTGTATATTGGCATTTTTGTTTTGCTCCCGTTTTCATGATAATGTCTAATTTTATGTATTTTACTGAACATGGTATATGGTAGTGGTCCTCGATTGGGCACAGGGTTTAAAGAATCTGCATAAAGTTTGTGAGACAGGAAATAAACACTGTATTATATATAGTATATTATTACATGGTGTCCCTTGACTCTAAATCCACAGCTTAAGGACATATTATTTAAGTTATTGAGTTAAATGTATAATAAACATAGGTCCGAAAATGCTTCATGACAGAAGTATAGCCATTGAAAGGTGGACTGCTGAAATTAATATAAAAAAAATTATTCTTAAACAGAACTTCATTATTAGAGGATCAAATTCCATTATTGTGTCTTCAATTGTCAGTTGTTCAGTTGCTTTGAATTGTTTTCAGCTGGTTTTAAATGTCAGTTTTTTGTTTTAAATTATTTATCTTTCAAGTCTTCAATCCAGGACTCTAGGCCCAGATTTACTTATGGTAAAACATTACAGTTTGTAAATATTATAAATAATAAAAAAATTATTTCGCTAGTTTTGCTGTTGATTTACTAAGTTGTTAAATAAAATAACGTAAAAATGTATTTTTCAAATGAAGAATGCGCTGATATTCATTACATATACAGGTTTTTTAATGGAAATTAAAGGCAGGCAGTTGTAGAATATCAGAGGTTATTTTTTACTGTTGAACGTGACCGCGACGGTGTTGATCAAGAGAAAGCCATACTAGAGCACATTGAATACATTCCATCTGCTAGTGTCGAGTAATTTCTAGTAGTACAGGTGCTAAGCGAATGAAGGTATGGAGAAACCAAACGTTATTTTGGTTACGTTATTATGGCTATTTGTAGTCATACCATCTCTAAAGAGCCCAGCCTTTGCTACCAGGAGATTTCTAGTTGCGGATACAGTTCTCCATCGTCAGCTCACTATCAGCATGTACTTCAACAAATTTTATTCATTGACGAGACTACCTTCAGTAGAGATGGTATCCATCGTAGCCGAAATTCACATTACTGGTACACGAAAACCCACACGAAACCTACGAAACAATTTTCAGCATAGAATTTTAGTAAATGGTATGGAATTATTAACGACCAACTTATCGGCCATTTTTTAATGGAGGGTCATTTAACAGGGGGTAATTATCATAGCTTTTCACAAGAACAACTGCCCTTTCTTGTGAAGAATGTTCCTTTTGCATAACATTCAGATGGAACTCAGCAGGAGGCGCACCAGTTCATTTTGATAGGAGGGTAACTTCATTTTTAAATACTTCGTATCGCAATCGAATGATCGGAGAGGTGGTTCAGTTCCTGAATCTAACACCTTTCGATAACTTTCTTTAGAAAGTCTTAGTGTATGTTTCTTTGGAAGTCTTTGGTGTATGCCGAAAAATCTAATCTGTAGAGATCAACTCATTACCAGATTCATGAATGCTGCAGCGAATACAAGCAATTCTCCAGACATCTTAAAGCGAGCTGTTAGATCACTCTTACGCAGGCTTAAACTTTATATTGCCCTGAAAGAATTTATAAAAATAAACTTGTTAAATCTAGTTCTGTTTAAAAACAAGCTTTTTTTTTTGTTAATTTTAGCTACCCACAATTCAGTGGCTGTACTTCAGTTAGGAATCATTTTCGGATCTGTTTATTTTCTGATCTATATCTATGTTAATTACACATTTTTGACACAAAATTGACTTCAATAATATGTCCTTAAGAGACTGAATCATGAGACTATGTGTATAATAATATAGGTATAGATTATTTCGAATATTCTTATAAAAATTGATAGAGAATATATTTGTAGAATACCTGCATTAAAAAAAGAAGTACCAGGATCTTCTGGTAGTTCTTTATCTTTACTTTTAAGGAAGCATTTTTGAGAAAATGTATCGGATGCTTAGAATTAAATTTTAACTAGATTTTCAAGTATATATATCATACAAAAGTTTCTGTAAATATTTGCTTATCTTTGACATGCATTTACTTAATAGGTTTGCTTAAATGAATATTACTTTTTGTAATATACTCGTGTTTTGAAATTTTTTTTTTTTTTAATTAATTATTAATGTCTAAATAATTGAAGTTGCAGAATTCATAAAAGCTTGCCTTATGAAATGCAAAAAAAAAAAAAACAGTAAATTTATGTATTCAAAAAGTGGGGTTTTTCCTGCCTGGTTTTTCGAACATAACAATTTTTCTATTAACTGAGGAATTCTTGTACTTCCCTTCCATTTGTATAATACATTATTTTGGAATTGTCGAGGTATTGGTTCAGGAAGTTATAAAAGACAAAAATTCCTATTTTTGTCTAAATATTTTGGGAATAATTCCCGTCTTGAATAAGGTACATCAATTATCAAAAATACAGACATTTGTAATTGTTACACCGAAATTAAAAAAAAAAAAATTGATTTGTTTTTTGTTAAAAATTCCTGGCCCAAAACCTCCGAAACTGTAAAACCTATATAACTTTAGATAGGGATAATCATAGAACTATTGCATCAGACAAGAAATGCCTTTGTATGGGAGGGAAAAATGTAATAAGTATTTAATCTCTGAAGTACTCAAGTAAAATATCACAATGTTATGTTTCTGTTACTAAGGTAATTTTTGTCACTTTGACCAATAAATTAATTATATTCTTTTTGAACCTTTGATAAAATCAAGATAGGCCGTTAAGGTACTGATCAGGAAGATCAGAATATAATTTTTCTTAGCTCTTTCATAAAAAAAGACCATCTTATGTAGAATTTAACTTCATAATTATCGAGATCTGTTATATTTTATGATGTTTATTTTTCTAGGAACTCAAGTGTGGGATCGTAATGGCGATGCATTTCATAAAACTTCGTTCACATGGTGGGGGTTTTATTGAATTGAATGAACAGTGGTGTTTACATATTTTAATTTACCTTCTTTTTTTTAATGTAAATAATAATTAATTTCGCAGGGATTTATCATTGTGTATGTTTAATAAGGAAATAATTCATTCGTCAGCTAAAGTTAAGTTAGTATTTTATCAAAAATCCTTATAGAAAAGATTGCGATTTTACACGTGATTGGAAGTTTGTCAAAAATGATGAGGTTAGGTATGTTTTTTATAAGTACTTTAATTGGAGTATTTTTTTGAGTAACTTTAATTTGAAAACGAGTAATTGTGGTAATCTTTCGCGAGATATAGGCCGTACTGGAACCTTGAAACTATAAAACTCACCTGTTGATCCTGTCCTATTTAATTTGTTTAAAATTATTCGCATGAAGATTCGGTTCAGTGATCTCGTATTTTTTATTGAATACGAGATCACTGAATCGCTTCGTGATCACTGAATGATCACTGAAACGTTTTGTTCAAGCGCTTCTGAACAAAGGTACACGACCCTATTGAATTTATGGATCACAAAAAGTTTGGCGACATTTGCTGAAATGTGATTTCACGAGAAAATATTCCTCCTTCAAATTCTTTTTTATAAGTTATCAAAAGTAGTTGGAAAATAATTATTTTTTAAAGTTAAAAAACACGTTAATAGGGAATGAAATGTATGACAGAGAGATAAAGCGTTCGGAGATCTTTTCTCACTGTTTTTGCTGCAATTTTTCAATTAAATCTACACTTGTATTAATTAGGTCTATTGCAATACCATTAATTTTTTCAAAAAACATAACGACATTGTTCATGTCATGAAATAACGCCAGTCGAATTTTGTACTCTAATTATGTTGCAGTTGGCCGTTAGAATGTGATCTGATGTATCTGATTCGGCTTATTAATCTGATGTCAGCTTATCGACCAGG